>JAODLI010059336.1:5074-15407 GCA_027575585.1 Percopsis omiscomaycus | reverse complement strand
AGGTAGGAAACACATTTAAGTTTAAGATAAAGTGCTAGCCATGGTCGGAACCACATTTAAGTTTAAGATAAAGTGCTAGCCACTCGAGCAACATCCACATGCAAAGTCCACATGCAAAATTGATCACTTGGTAGCGTTTTATTTTCACTTTTTCCCCAAATCTTGTGTTCATCAAAGTGCCACAGCCTTAGCATGCATGATCTGTTATGGCCTCCATCATGTCATTTATTAGAGGGAACTACATTGAGCAGACAGAAAGGCCCATGCATAATCCAAGACCCGCAGACTCATTCTTCCCGGCAACGCCATGATTCAGCTATAGCGAATATTGCCACCTAGACAAGGAAAACCTATTAGAATGGAAGACTTCTGACCCGTCTGATATGAGCATCAATAATGCACTGGGGGGGGGTCACAAGATGCCACCAAGATTGCTATTTATTTATGTATCTTTAATGAATTATGCAGAAAATGTTGCAGCATGTCTTAGCATACTTTACTCAGCATACTTTACTATTGTTTTTCTCAGAAAATGCATAAGGGGGTCGCCTTAGGTTCAAACCCATATGAAGAAAGAAAAGATCTATAAAAAATCAAATATGGTGTGAACTGTAAACTTTTAAATGTATGTATGTATGTGTGTGTGTGTGTATATATATATATATATATATACAGTATTTGAACATACGTACATACATGATGATTTGAATATGCTAGTTTAGTATTCATAGAATCCATATATGTTCTGCATACAAATGTAAAACATACAGTATTTATTTCATCTGGGCCGGTGGAGAAGTAGGAATGGCTGTGTGTGTGTTGAGCTGTCATGACTGTTGTGTTTCAGGGCTGCTTTGAGAAGGTGGAGGAGTGGTTGGACGACAACAAACACCTGCTGGGAACCATTGGAATGGTCATCCTGGTAGTACAGGTAATAATCTTGTTATTGACTTAGGTGCCCGCTACTAAAGATTAGCAAACGTTGATTAGCCAGTAGTGTAAGTGCTAATCAGAACGCCCGTATCAAACCTTCCTACTGTTCATTGTATCAGCCCCGGTTGTGTTTACCCTGCTATGACCCCCGTGGCTGTGGGCATACATCTCTTCAGCCCCTTTATTTTGCCATTGTCTGGCGAAATAGCGGCGTGATAAGGCATGTGTTCAGTGATGCTACTGTGTAGTGCAGCCTGATCCTGTCTGGGAGAATCAAAGCCACCTGGCTGGCTGCCTGGCTACGCACCGCTGACTCTGTGGGAATAGAGCCACTGAATATAAAGCAGAGATACAGAGTCCGAGTCAGACAGAGGACACAACATACTGAGAGTTGTGTCCCGCCACACTAAGTCCCGCCACACTCGTCTATCTTAATATTTTAATCACTATCCCTTTAGCTTGGTGCTTCCTACCACTCCAGCTTGCCCTTGAGTCATCTTCCCTGGCCTGGTGCTGCCACAGCTGCCAGGATGGTTTAGTAAGACCAGGGTAGTTCTATCAGTAAATGTCCCTGCATAGTTCAGTACAATCTCCAGTCTGTTTCATGCGCTACCAGTGAGCAGAGCTAGTGGTTTGGCTCAGGTCAAAGTCCACCCCCGACGTAGAGGAAAGGTTCTGCAGACCACTATGTATTCATGAGCAGATAACACACACCTCCCCTGCTCTGTTAACTGGCTCGAACACACAGAGTACACATCACGCCCTCACAGAGAATACACACAACACCAAGGAGAGTAGAGACCACCTCTGAGGGTTCATTCACAATTCGTTTGCGTTACAGTACATCTTGAGTACACGTTTTGGTTTTGGTTTCCTCTCGGGCACCTTTTGTACAAACCCATTTCATTCCTTTATTCTAACACTACAATGGAAACCAATCCGAACTTCCTGTATTCATTTCCACTGCCATCAAATTGTAATATTTGTATTGTTGTGGCGGAAAATATGAGCACAAAGTTTGATACAGCCAGACTGCAATGCATGATGGACGTTTACATAGTCCTACGTGCATGTCAGAGCCAGAGAGATGAGGCAGGTGTACATAATTGGGTTCACGGTTGGTTAATGTGGATTTAAATTGTCCTGACCGTTCGCTCCAAGGGTGTATTTACCGCCATGTCACTCACAAGTCTTCTTCCCCCCTAACTCTGTGTTCCATTATGATTGACAGGTAGTGTTTTTAAGCCGCCCCTATGATCCGAAGGTGTTATTTACAAGCGTTCTCCAGCAACTCGTATACGAAGGCTTCACACTGGGGCTAGCATTGAGCTAGAGTGAGGTTCAGGTTGTCTTTTTTTTTTCCCCTAAGACTATATAGACTCTGGTCTGCAGTTTGGCTGCCACACGCAAACACGGCCACATAACGGTTTTAGGATCATCCTTAAGAATGTGTTTGATGTAGAGTGTCACGGGTAATGGAAACTTCAAACTTCAAAGAGCCTGGCAGCTCACTTTGATTCAGTGGCATCTCAATTTACCTCACCCACTTAATTCTGTCTGTATGATGATCATTTTCCCATCACCGAGATATCAACAGTGACCGTGTTGGAGGGCCATCTGGGAAGACAGAGTGCATGCGTGTGTGTGTGTGTGTTCTTTCTTTACTACAGCATTTATTGTGCATCAAAAAGTCCACAAACAGTCGACATCAAACAGTCCACGCACGCACGCACGCACGCACACACGCACTCGTACACAAACACACATCGTTGACATGGTTGCTTACTGTGTGCTTCTGTGTGCCTCCTTCACAGCTACTGGCCATGGCGTTCTCCATCACTCTGTTCCACCAAATCCACAGAACGGGGAAGAAGTACGACGCCTAGCCTGAGGGGACGCGCACGCACACACACACGCATATGCGCACACACATGCACACGCGCACACACACATGCAGACACACATGCACACACATGCACAAGCACACACACATGCAGACACACACACACACACACACACACGCAGGCACACAGGGAGGTGTGCACTGCCTGATGGGAGAGACTCTGGAGGAAGCCCCCCCCAACACCTTGTCTTTCCACCCGGTCACACATCCTCTCTGACCCGCTCCCCAGACGTTCTGTACAGATTCACTATTCGCTTTTGTTTGCCAAAGAGTAGAACGCATCTGGAAGACAACGGACGTCTAGCTTTGGCAATGAGAAGAGATCCTATGGGTTGTTGCTCCTCTTCTGTGTATTTCTTTTTTGCTTTGTTCCATGTTGCTTCTTTTCTTGGCGTGGACTAATCGTTTTCGGGATGGAGGGAAAGTTTAAAAGACCACGAGACAATAAGTGCTTTTCTAACGCAGGCGTCCCGCTCTGAGGCAACAAGAAGATTGAAAACTGTTAAAACAGCCCCCCCCCTCCTACAATGTAGAGCTTCCCTTCGCCATTGAGTTGCGTCAGGTCCCCGATTCTCTTGTAAATGACGAAAAAAAAGTTCTGATAGCATGCTAGTTTTGTACTCTGATTCAAGTGTCTGACGAATCTTCGTTTGTGGTTTTTATTTTGTTGTGTGTTCATCAAAGGCTCCTGGGGAATGTGAGTGTTGCTGTGTGTGTGTGTGTGTGTGTGTGTGTGTGTGTGTGTGCGTGTGAGAGACTGGTTTTTGGCAGGCCGGATGTCGGAGAAGTGTTGGGTTAAGACATGGTTGACGGTGTCGGAATCTGCTTTCCCAAGTGTTTGACGGGATCCATTATTCATATTTTGCAAGCCGGCTGTAGAGATTTTTAAGTGGAAAGTGAGTGTTCCGGAAAATGTCATGTAGTAGCGTGACAGATGGGCTGGGTGGTGTGTTCTACTGACTTTCGGGTAATTAGAGACACATGCACACGTGAATGTGAACAGACACACTTTGCTTTGCTCAGCTCCGCAGTTTTCATTCATTGTGAATCGGTAGGAAGGGTTTTAAATGGCCTTAGTAACAGAGCCTCACCACAGCTGTCAAACGCATCTCTCCCTTTTAGTTTAAAAGAATTTTGGCTGAAGTGTGTGTGTGTGTGTGTGTGTGTGTTTGCGTGCTTGTGTGTTAGGTTTTTGTATATCCCACTGGCAAAGCTGCAAAGAAAACCGATCATACAGCGGTTGGGGGAGGTTGTTCTCGAGACGCCGCTGTTTCATGAGCAATAGAGCCCAGAGCTCCTCCCCCATTTGTTATTGGGAACTTTACACATCATGCACATCTCTGTTCCTATTAAAGCTGCATAGGATAGCTTTTTTATGGTAACAAAATAACTCCCATTTGCTATTGGTAGTAGATATGGTCTCCCCAAGCACCAGTGGAGTTAACAGCATAGTGTAATAGCCCATGTATATGTCACGGTGCCGGATATGTCGAGTGGCGGGAGTTACTGCGGTTACAGACACTGCTCTCTCGGTACTCGCAAAGCTACAGCTAAAAAGATTTCTGCCATCTAGAGCAAAACAACTGGAGATAAGGGAATTACGCCATTTAAAATAAAATTGAAAAAACATTACGTTGCAGTTGCGTCTCATGGCCAGAGTGGCCGCCAATTTGCCAAGTCATGCTATGCAGCTTATATAGTCCTGCTCATCAAGGTGAATCTGTGTCCATACTTCGGGTGCAGGGCTGCCCTACTTTCCACATGACTGTTATTTCAGTCACAGAGGAGGCGTAGGAGAGATCAAAGCCAAGGCTGATAGGTGTTTGTGCTGTAGAACTCGCCTTGTTTTCCAGTGATTCTCCGCAGGAGGTACAGGCGTTAGCCTGGTTTCGTAAGAATGAGAACACTGCACTTCTGCTGCGGTGTCTTTTATTAAAAACACATTCAACTTAGGGTGTGGGAAGTTGGACCGCTGTGTTTATTGTTTCTTTGCTGTGCGGGATGCCAACATGGCATGGAGTGTGTTTGTGAGCGAAAGCTTCAGGTTTAATTGATGGACGAGCTTGTGGCGTGTAACGTGAGGAGATGATAGCTGACTGACAAAGCTGGCATGTGGTTTATGACTGTTTACGATGTAGGATAACTGGGTAAAGGAATTGTTGGGACCAGAAATGTCTCTTGTTCTGGATTTCATCCAAACTAACGCAGGTGGCGATGGAAAGGAGAGTTTGCAAGTTAGCAAACCACCGCTGTCAGACGAAAACCGGATTCATCCATTTTCATCATGGATAATGTAGTCACAAAGACCCTTGTATATTTTCCAAAATGTATTTTGAATGATTCTGAACGATAGGGTTTATATTCTATATTCCAGAGAGGTTTTCTAGAGGCTTTCTAGAAATGCAAGGTTTTCATTCTGAAGCGACTAAACTCTCCATTGGATGAGGTCTCTGAACTCAGACACTTTGCATTGCTGCTACATGGGCTAATCCAAGACAGAGGAAGGGACGGCAAATTAGCCTTAGCATTACTTTGAAAATACCATAGCCCTATATTGCATATTATCACACTATTTAATAACAAAGTCATTCGTAGAAATATGGGCCATTGTGTTTTGAGGAGCTCATCTGAGCGAGCCAGAGTTTCCCCGGTGTCAGAATGTGGGCTGTGATGTTCAGGGACCCTGGGAGCCATGGTTCAGTCCGCGGGCCCCGTACGCATCACCTTTTCTTGTTGGTCTCCGTCGGGGGGGGACATGACAGTTGCTAAAGTAAAGCGCAAGCATGAGTGGACGTGTCCTCTGCTTGGCTGCTTGCACAAACTGTCTGCGTAGCCCCCATTTACTGCCCCCATCAGGGGGCGCTGGAGAGCTACAGGCCCGGGGCACCGACACGGTGTCGACACAGCTGTGCTCTCCTGAGACTTCACACATTGTCTACCTTCTGTTTAGGGCTTTTTCCTGCAATGTCCCTTTGTAACCACAACCAATGTGGCAAAAAATGTCTATTAACAAATAAACCACAGTAAATAAAAAACAGTTATTCTCGAGCTGGGGTACGCAAACCTCAGAGAGTCTGGGGAAGAAATTGTGCGATTTGAAATTCTTCTTTCCGTGTGTTGTACGTGGCACCGCCGTCCTAATTTGATGAGGTTGTGTGTTTTCTACCTTTTTATTTGGAAAAAAAACGGAGAGTCTGTTATAGTCTAAACAATTGGTGATCAAATTCAGTCACTGTATTTGCCGTTACTAAACTGAGGCGGTTATCCATGTATTGATCCGTGTATTCACTTGCTATTATAGTTCTATCAAAGGAAATGCTGTTCATTCATATTTTAGATTGCAGGGATAAATGCCTGTCATTTTAACAAATGTTTAATGATGTGTTGTTTTTTTTGTACAATGGTTGTTTTTCTTTCATGTGTGTTTTTATACAAGAATGCTGTTTTCTTTGAGTTATTTCGTTTACGAGCTACATGGCTTTTTGTTTTAGGGGAGATGTTGAAAGTCCAATATGACATTGTTACACATTTGTTTGATACCACTGGCTTTCAAAATAATTACATCAAAATTTAACCAGTGAATATTAGACCTACAGTGCTGAGCGAACACTAACCGTGTGATTTTCATGTTTCTCTATATATTGAATTCAGTTTTTTAATTAAATCAAGACGTGCCTGCAGTGTTTTATAAGTCAACCTGTGTAAGGCAAATAATGATTTTTATAGAGTTTTGTTTTGACACTGTATAACAGAGCTCATCTCCCAAATGTAAATATCATTTTACAACAGATATAATGCACTATATTACTGCACATATGCCAGGAGTTACATTTGTACTAACATTATGTTAAAGCTGCACTCTCAAATTTGAGTCTAAGAATTCCCCCTTTGGGGCTGAAACCCGTGTTAACGAGTGCATATGCCCCTCCTCTTTAACGTTGCTCCTCCCACTACAGCACTCCTAGGCTCGCACTCTTCTCTACCCCTCTCCTTCAGCCATGTGCACCTTTTAAGCACAGTAGTGTTGCAAACATAAATTAAAAAGTGAGATGGAGAAGAATTGAATTTTGGGCTTCTCTGCCATATAACTAAATTGAGGGGTGTAGCTTTGACTGGCATATTCTAATATTTGATTTCTAACTTACCACTTACAGCTGTTTATCTTTGAATTGCACCGATTTTTCATTCATCCTTTTAATTGTTAGATTTTCTTTTTTCTTGTCTGCATTTGTACAACATACTTTATGAATTCAGAAGCGGTGTAAATTATATGTAAATTGTGTTTTGTTAGATTCTCGTGTTTTTCCGTTTTTTTTTTTTATTTGGCGGTATTTGCGGCTTGGAGCGAAAGACGTTTTTGATACAAGGTGTTTTTGGAAGGACTATAAAGTATTCCCTTCTCATTCACGGAAGCACTGCCAGTAAGCCACCCAGAGTGGAGAAGGAATACGCATAATAGATAGGTTTCATCTGTTTTCGTCTGCTTTCGTCTGTTGACAGCAGCTGAGGCTTTGCATTATTTTGTCTTTGTCTTGTTTTTGTTTTTGTTTGTTTTTTTTGGGGGGGGGGGGGATTATTTGTATAATCTGCTCCTAATCCTTACCCACTGCTAAAACTGAGCAGCAAGAAATGTGCGCTCTTCAAATGGTGTGTTTGATATTGTGTTCTGGTTGGCGGCAGTAATATCTTGATACCTGCCGGCCTCGTCCTGTGCAGTTTTATGCTCCATGTAAAAGCACTCTGTATTAGGTGGTGCACTCCATTCTAAAATATAACTATTTTTTAAATAAAGAAGAAAGAAAAAAAAGTGTCACAAAATTCCCATGATACCACATGCTCATTGCCTTTCATCTTTTGTGACTCGACGCTCTTGATGTTATTCCCTTTTTGTCCTTGGCACTGTCAATTATACAGAGCGTATTTAAATAGCGTTTGAAGCTGAATAGCTTGTGAAAGCGTTTTGCGGTCGGTACAGAGGACTTGGCACGGAGAGCAACGAGAAAGTGTCACAGCAGATCCCACGGCGCCCAGTGTGACAGAGATTGTGGCCTGTCCTCTTTTTCAATGTGGCCTCTTTTTCAAACTAACAAAACCCGAGGGACACTTGTCGCAAGAGGAACTCCTAGAAGTCAGCCGTCTGAAAAAGAGGGAGCTTCTCAAAACTAATCCAAAGAGAAGTGCATTGGCCGATTTATCCCGTTCTTCTACTCCATGGCGCAGGCAGTACAGTCGTTTCCTTGTATCGGTTAAAGGTACCCTCCTTTTATTTGTGTCCACAATTCCCTTTAGTAGTTGAAGCCACGGTTTACAAAAACGTTTTGGCACATGGCCCTTCCACAACTGGGTGGGGTGAGTGCTCTCTACTCCTCCTCCTCCAGCGCTCATAGGTTCACGCTGTTCTCTACCCCTCCCCCTATATGGGCACAAACGCAGATGTGTTTGGAACATAAACGGTGAGCTGAGGCTGAATTGTGAGGTTCTGGGGGCGCTGTAACGCAATCGAGGAGTGTATTTTTAACCTAATGCCCCTTTTGTGATGGTGAGATAAGTTCATTCCATCCAGCTTTTCATTTCCACCACTGTTCCTTCTATGCAAAAATATGACCTATTTTAGCCTTTGTACAGATTATTTTGTATTAGTAACATGTACTGAAATAAACTGAATAGAATCAACAATGAATAGGCTACATTTTGTTTCTGCTTGTTTTTGCAGCCTTATCCATTTTTTTCGTCGTCGTCGTCCCTAGTGGAGTTATTCCATTACCCCAGATTGCAGAGGCTTTTGTTTTAATGAGACAGTTTAGTCTGTCCTTACGTGCTGTTTTACAGCTTAATGTAGTTAACTACTTACTACTGTAAGTACACTGCGTTCTGCTCTGTACATCTACATCACTTCAACTCTTCACCAGCTGTTTTTTTGTCTGCCATGCTCTTGATGCTTTTAACATGTTTGTTTTGTTGCCGTAGGCTAAAATTAGAGCATTGTGGCATTTTGTTCTTTCAAAATGCAGAGCTTTTTGAAAATGTCTTTCAATGGTGTTCATTTATTTTGCCTCAACATCAGAGTGGGTAGTGTACGATAGGCCACTGTGGAACAGAAAATAATAGCTTCCTAATTATCACATAATGTGCAAACACTATTCAGGCTATTTGTAAGGCTCTAAAAGTGTCAGAGGAAACAAATGGTTGGACATGGGGAAAAAGGGTATCCATGGAATTTGGACAGGACAACTGTGTAAAATTGTGGCCACCAGTTTGCTCATGCGCAGTATACGACCACAAGGCTGATGAAAACAAAGGATAGCCGTCAATGTCAGTATCTCGTTATATGACATTCTTAGAGAGAATCTATCTTCAGATGAACCATGGGCAAAAAATAGTGTGTAACAGTGAAACCCAACTGAAAACAAATTTCTGGGTGTGAATTGTGGGTTGGTTGTTCTGGGTGCAGGCAACATTACTTGGCTAAGGAACACTGAATGCATTGCAGACATAGTCAAATAAAAAGCATTTCAACAAACACATTTCATGTTAGACCATATGATCTTTGATTTCAGTCAAATTTGTTTTTACTGAATGTATAATCTATAGCTTTGGACGCGGTGAGACCAGAGATAGCCCCTTCCCAAAGATAAATCAATCTAATTAAGTCTTTGTGTGCCTAAGGTAGACGGATATGGTGGAGATAACCAAGGGGATTTAGTGAGGGGGGGATTCCTGATTAATAACACCCGCTGCCAAGGACACTTTAGGGGAGAATATTCACAACTACATGCTCAGAAGACAAGCAGAGAGCTCATTTTCTGAACTGGAGCCTAAATATGTGGACACCGGTTCTTGTTTTGACCATTAAACTCAAATGAACTAATTCTCCCAGGAGTGCTATCGCTACAAAGCAGACTTGTGTTGGAAGATAATCACTCTGGTGGCTGGAGAGACACGGCTTCTATCCCCTGCCAGTCCATTATCAATTGAGCTCTCCCTCCGAATGCCACTAAGGATTCTGTGGTCTGACAGGCTTTCATTTCACTTCAGGCTGATGACATTATGGCAGTGCTAAAAGTTGTATTATCGCCGTTAGCTCCATCGGTCTTCAGTTAGTTTCTGTCAGCTGTCATTTTGCTTTACTCTACAGTAGTGTGTGTGTGTGTGTGTGTGTTTAGACTATTAAATAAATGAAACGGAACACAAGCTGTATAAAAGTTGTAAACACTGACATGAGTGCTAATGGGCAGTAGGCCTGCGGGCCTCTGGGACAAACCCACGACAGCGCTTACCGGGGGACGTGAGGCAATGTAAAAAAAAGAGAGAAAGTAGTTCTGGTGTGGCACAAGCAAAACAAGAGGAAGCGAGAACGCTCGACAATGCTCCAAAGCTCCTGGGCTGTTCCGCGGCCGTCACAGCAGAGATATACTTTGTGTAATGTGACTCGCGGGGCTACATGACGGTTCTGGGCCCTGCCAGCGCAGAACTGCAGCGTCACGATTCTATGAGCCC
>JAODLI010059315.1:0-15407 GCA_027575585.1 Percopsis omiscomaycus | reverse complement strand
ATCTTAGCCTGCCTGATTGTTGCATGATTAAAAAGCTCCTGCAGGTTGAGGGGTGCAGGTGTTCCCATAATTTTGCCATCGACTGGAGTAGGTACATGGTTATTACTTCTACTACAACAGATATTTGATTAGTACTTGGTATTGCAGCATATACACGCTTATTACTTCTACTGCCGCAGACACCCACATACTTTTACTTTAACCAAGCGGCAACATTCGAGTCTTATGCCATTAAGGAAGTGCCAATACTTGCAGTTCCCTGAATGGCCACTTGAGGCTGGCTCCAAAAGCGAGTCAATCCATATAGACCCCCATGTTAAAATGTCCAACTTTACAGCAGAAATAAACATGTTTACAGCCTGGTACAAAAAACTGTTTTGGTCTCGATAGCTAGTTTCCCTGTTAATGACAACTGTACGGTGGGTGAATTTTTATATAACTTATCAGTTGAAATTATAATAAGCTATCAATTTATCCATTCATTATACATGGCCGAAAGTAAGGCAGGAGTCTGACACTGCCAAGTTGGCGACGGCCCGATCCAGCACACTTGGCTTCAAACCCGTTCTTCAGAAAACCTATGGGTGACGTCATGGAGGGGTTGTCCATTTATTTATACAGTCTATTGCTTTAACGCTATTTTTGTTATCCAGGTGCTGGTTACCTTGACGACGTGTCGTTAGTGACGGCCAAGAGGGGCCCCGGGGCCCCGGCTCGCTGGGTAGAACAGTGCACATGCCCACAGGGCTACGTGGGCCAGCATTGTGAGCAGTGCGCTCTGGGATTTCGACGTGCGCGGCCCGAGCTCGGAGCCTTCAGCCCCTGTGAACCCTGCAACTGTAACTCACACAGTGACTCCTGTAACCCTACCACAGGTACGAGACAGACAGTCTGACAGACAGACAGATGGTGTAAAATATAAAATATTGTCATAAACTATTCAGATATATAATGCAATACATAGTACGGTAAGTATTTCCTTCACATCTTTTTGGTTGTAGGGTCCCTTTAAATAATAGTGGTTTGTGCCCCCTGCTGGCAGTAGGATGCACTGCAGTATGATTTCATGAATTTAAAGGTTTTTTTGGAAGATGGTGATGATACAAATTTATGGCTTGCGTGGAAAATAAATAATATTTTGACACACATTAAATAAATAATTTAAATGCAACCGACCCGGGTTCTGTCTGTCTCCATCAGGAGCGTGTGAGTGCCAACACAACACAGCAGGCCTAAGCTGTGAGCGTTGTATGGACGGTTTCTATGGCGACTCCACCAAGGGCACGGCAAACGACTGCCAGCCGTGCCCTTGCCCGGGCGGGGCTACATGCGCCGTCGTTCCCAAGACCAAGGAAGTGGTCTGCACCAACTGTCCTACTGGGACCACTGGTGGGTAGAGCCTCAGAGACTACAATTGGACTGCCTACTCTCTAACTGATAATGAGATGCTGAATTATTATGATGAATGATTCTACAACCCCCCCCCCGTTCTCTCAGGAAAGCGCTGTGAGTTATGCGACGATGGGTTCTTTGGGGATCCCCTGGGTCGGTCCGGCCCGGTCCGGGTGTGCCGGGCCTGTAAATGCAGCGACAACATTGACCCCAACGCCGTGGGCAACTGCGACCGCGAGACTGGGGAGTGCCTCAAGTGCATCTACAACACCGACGGCTTCTTCTGTGACCGGTGCCAGGATGGTTACTATGGCAACGCCCTGGCCTCCAACCCGGCCGAGAAGTGCAAAGGTAAGTGCAGGTTTACAGGGTGTTAGAACTGTAGGCACAGGTGGTATTTATACTGCGTTAGCACTATATACCTAGTTATATAATTTAGTACAGTGTGCACTAGCATTATTTAGACTATTTACTACTACTACTAGACTATTTAGACTACTGCATACACTGGTCTAATACTACATGCAGTAGTACCAAATGTATTTATTTGTACTGCATCTATCCCTGATTCACTTGATCATGAGCTCCTGAGAATGTTACTGATCATGACTCAATAATGGGATTGATCATTGCAGCATGCTCCTGCTCTCCCTTTGGGACGGTGGGCCAGCAGACCAGCTGTGCCCAGGTGACGGGGCAGTGCCAGTGTCTGAGCCACGTCGCAGAGAGGGACTGTAGCGCCTGTGAACCCGGATACTACAACCTGCAGAGTGGAAACGGCTGTGAACGGTTAGATAGTAGAACACGACAGAACCTCGAAGCTATTGTTACCGTTGGGTCATCTAGCAGACGCTTTAGCCAAGTAGGAGCAGGTAGGGTTTGGGCATCTTGCTCAAGGATGCTTGCAGGTTGGCCGGGCTAGTTGGGGGTGGAACCCACAAAATGTACCACTAGACTATCCTGCCCTGCCCTTATTATTACGAGTAGTTAAAAAAAAGTCAGGAAATCAGCTGTTTACATAATCCCCAATGTAGTTTTATACCTCAGACTTTACATTTCATCATATTGGGATTTTTTTAGTTCTAGAACAGTGGTTCTTAACCTGGGTTCGATCGAACCCCAGGGGTTCGGTGAGTCAGTCTTAGGGGTTCGGTGGAGGATAAGACACACCCGACTCATATGATTCGTGATGACACGCCCCCCTTCGGTGGGTTTGGTGAATGTGCGTATGAAACTGGTGGGGTTCAGTACATCCAACAGGGTTAAGAACCACTGTTCTAGAATAATGTTGTATTTGGACAGCATATATTTTATTGATAATAATGTGTTCTTCTCCTCGTCAGATGTAACTGTAATCCGATTGGCTCCACTAACGGCCAGTGTGACATCTTAACTGGTCAGTGTGAGTGCCAGCCGGGCGTGGCCGGGGCTCACTGTGATCGCTGCGAGGTCAACTTCTTCGGCTTCGGATCGTCCGGCTGCAAACGTATGTTCTGGAACCGTGCTGCCATGGATACCAGCACTCTGTTTTCGTTCTTCCGTCATAAGCAATTATTTTGAGCCTGTGATATATTTAATTCTAAATCTAATCCAACTTGATCTATATGTGCAGTATAATAATAGTATTTGTATTTGCTCTAATTGAATCTGTTCTGATCGAATCTTGTCTAGCGTGTACTACATCTAACCTCATCTAACATGCTGTGTGTGTGCAGCGTGCGACTGTGATCCAGAAGGTTCTCAGACTGCCCAGTGTAAAGAAGACGGACGTTGTGAATGTCGGCCGGGCTTCGTTGGCGCCCGTTGTGACATGTGTGAAGAGAATTACTTCTATAATCGCTCCACTCCAGGATGTCAGCAGTGTCCCTCCTGCTACGGCCTGGTCCGGGATAAGGTACGAATAACGCCCTAGAGCACATGGAATCATAATAATAATAATAATAATAATAATAATAATAATATAACACTAGCAACCGCAACTCCACTGAAAGCTTAATCAAAATATGCCTATTCTATATGTTGATTACATACAAAATATGCATTACACATTGATCACTTTGACTTCTATAAAATTATTGATGAATGACTAGAATAATGTCTCTTTATTGTCAATGTTTTTTTTTCTATCCAAATAAGATATATTAAAATATAGCTAATCTGTTTAGAATAAAGTATTGGCAGTTTGAACATGAACAAAAACAAGGTTTACACTGGTTGTATTAAACCCATGCTGTGTGTTTATCTAATATATTTGTGCGTTTGTGTGTGTACGCACGCAGGTAAACCAACAGAGACAAAAGCTTCACGACCTTCAGACATTGATTGACGGCTTGGGAGCGGGTCATGGGACGGTCAGTGACCAGGCGTTTGAGGAGCGCCTCCTTGAGGCTGAGAGAGCCATTATGGAGCTCCTGGAGGAGGCTCAGGCCAGCAAAGGTAGCGCAGACACCTGCTTTTACTGTTCTAGACCTTAAGGAATTACCTGCTGTCAGAATCTGTTGCTGGTTTAAAAAAATGTTTACTTAAAGCCCTTATGGTCAAATTGTATTAAATGATTATTACGAGCTAAATCTAGATTGTACATAGTAATCACTGGGTCTCTAGAATTCTTTGCTTTGACTATTTGATTCTCTGCTTCTCTTGGTCAGATCATCTGCGAAATATGTAGATAATCCACTTGCTACACTGCAAAAGGGTCAAATGCTGTCCTTAAGGATTTAAACTGACATTTTTTAAATTCTTGGTTCATTGGATTTTTTTTACTGGCTTTATGCAATTCATAGTGATTACGCAATGATTTTTGTGTCCTCTCAATTCTGATTTGATTTAGTTTTTTCTGTCCAGGTTATTATCATTATTATTTATACACTTTCAAGCTCTTCGGAGCTATATAAAACCAGTCAAAAGTTTCCCAGTCACTTGAATGGGAAAGTGTGTCCAAACTTTTGACTGGTACTGTATGACTTTACGTAATTACTTAGCGTAGAGGTATTCCCATCTAACATTCGCTCTGTCTGTCTCTAGATGTAGATAAAGGTCTACTGGAGCACCTAGCGGGTCTTAACTCCACCCTCACCACACAGTGGAATCGTCTACAGAACATTCGGGACACAGTGGACGATACGGCCGGCCAGGCAGACCGGGCCCGCGGGCGAGTCCGCGAGGCCGAGGCGTTGATCGAGCGAGCTCGCCAGGAGCTGGACAAAGCCAGAGATGCCGTCAGCAAAGTGGTGCGCAATATGTCTGGCCCGCTAATAGAGCATTAATTTATGTGGATTATGTCAAATTTGACATTGATGATTATGTTCACATTCAAGTTCACAGTTATGACAATTACAATTAGGTCATTTAGCAGACGCTTTTATCCAAAGCAACTTACAATCACTGTACATGTTGCTATTACATGGGGGTAGATAGGGGTTTGGGATCTTGCTTTACTGGTTAGCCAACTCTGAGGCTCAAACCAACGACCTTCCGGCTGGTAGTCCAACACCCAGATCACTAGACTACCCTGCCCCATTTAAGAGGGAATAAAAATGAAACAAAAAAAATTGTGTAGGTGTCAGCCTGTACAGTAAATTAGAATCATAATCTGTTTTATGTGGTATATTTGAACATACAAGGAAATTGACCTGGTGAGGTTGGTGTATTGCATAAAACAGACAGACGAGCATGTAAAGCTATTGAAAGGAGTTTTTTTTTTTTTGTGCAGTGTTAAAGCATAAATCATAAATATAGAATTAAGTCTTAGTCTTCTGAATTGTGCAGGACATCAAATCGCCCAGCACTGTGGGAGACCCGAACAACATGACCCTGCTCGCCGAGGAAGCACGCAACCTGGCCAACAAGTAAGCCCCGCCCACCGCTGGTGACTTCATTGCTGACACAGGAGTTATGTCTCCAACACAACTTCCTGTTGGCAAATTGTAGAAGATAAATCAGTTGGACCTGTAATGTTTATTTAAAAGGGGAGCATGAAGGAATTTAAGTAAAAAATCTAAGTCAAATTTATTTATAAAGCACATTTAAAAAACATATGTCGACCAAAGTGCTGTACAGTCAAAACATATAGCCAACTAAACATATTTATAGGACATGACAAACATAAACAGAACTTCCTACCCATTTGAAACCTCAAATGCTAAAGAAAAAAAGATAGGTCTTAAGGTGGGATTTAAAACGTTGCTACTAGTAGAGGACCTAATCTATAAAGGTAGGCTGTTTCACAACTTTGGAGCAGCAACAGAAAAGGCACCATCTCCTTTAATCTTCAAACATGACCGTGGAACGCACAAAAGCAGTTTGTTGGACGAGAAAGTCTGAACTATAGAAGGGTGCTGCTCCATGTAGGGCATTAAAAACAAACAAAAGAACCTTAAAATCTATCCTATATTTAAAGGTAACCAGTGGAGAGAAGCCAGTACAGTACAGTAGAGCTTTCTCTCTTTTTTTGTACCAGTTAAAAACGTAGCGGTTGCATTTTGAACAAGCTGAAGGCGAGACAATGTAAACGGACAGATTCCCATGTACAAAGAGTTACAATAGTCCAGACGGGAGGAAATGACATGAATAACTGTCTCTAAATCTTTAAAGGAAAGAATGGGTTTCAATTTGGCAATGGCCCGGAGTTGGAAAAATCTGCCTCTGACAACAGCATTTACTTGATCTCAAAATTGAGATCTGAATCAAAACTATCCCGAGATTTTTTGCATAGCTATGTACATTGTTGGATAGGGGCCCCAAGTTATTAACGATAACCTTGGTGGAATCTGTGGGACCAGATACAATAACTTCTGTTTTTGTATTATTTAATTGAAGAAAGTATTTAATATAATATAATAATAATATAATATAACTCATAAGCCATGTCTCAGACACAAACAATCTAATCTAATTCACCAGATAATAAGAAATCATTCAGAACAAAAGTTTTGTTCGAAATAGACCATGCATTTACCAAGGCCATTTTAACGGAGATGTGATCGGCCAGATGGCATGTAACAGGATCGCCAGGATTCTTTGGAATGGGATTGTAGCCTCATGAACGTAAATTTCAGTGGTTGATTCCTCTCTTGCGAACGTGAGGTCTAACCGGCAGGTACAGCGCTGTTTGTGATGGATCCGGTAGAATAGGTACGAGGCAGGTACGTCTCAGAGAGATAAATGGATTGCGTCAGGGACGATCTCCAGGAAACACTGAACCACTTGGCCAAGAGGTTTGTTTAATACTGGCTAATACGCCTCCTCGTTTACCCCGTTTTTTGCGACGTTTCCTCTTGTGAGAGGTGCAGTAGGGCAGCTGGCACAGACTCGCTGGTTAACGAGGGAGAGAGAACTCCTGTCCCCCTGGACTCTGACTCTGTAGATCAGCTGCTGTGGCCCGAATATCGAGGAGAGCTTGGCGTTCATATACTATGAGCAAGGAGGCAACTTGGGCAGACATGTAGACAAACAACACGAACGTACAGAGAAATTTGATGTGACGGCTCAAACATTTGTTTGAATGAGAAAACAAATGTGTAACCGTTCATTTTTAGTAGAACTACATTATGATTCACTTTATTAATTGTATTTATGATTTAAAGAATATTAATAAAGCATTTGGTCACATTTAAAAATAGTAATACTCATCGTCCATTCATTTTGTTTTTAATTCAGAAGCTCAACGGTTTCTCTTAAAAGTATCGATATGACATCACTTTCTCTCTGCAGGCACAAGATGGACGCCGACCAAATCGAGAAGATCGCCAATGATGCCAAGAATACGTCCACCAAGGCCTATGAGCTCCTCATAAAGACTCTGGAGGGAGAGGACAAGACCAGCGCAGAGATCGACGAATTAAACAAGAAGTAGGCGTTTGATCTGATCTAATCCCTCTCCTCATACACCTGCTAGTTGAACTACATTTCAGCCAGTGGTAAAAGCCCTTAAGCAAAGTAAAATGGCATGACAGTGTATGTTTCTGGTTGTCAGGTACAATGAAGCCAAGGAACTGGCCAAGAGCCTGGAGAAACAGGCTAACAAGGTCAATGCTGAGGCAGAGGAGGCCGGAGCGAAAGCCCTGAAGATCATGGCCAACCTGACCAGCCTGCCGCCCTTCGACACCAAAACACTAGAGGTAGAAATGACCAGATTGTCTATCTGACAGGTAGGGGTGGAGGTCAGTGACGATTAGAACCAATTCAGAAATTATGTCCCTCCTGGGTCCAACTCTGACTGGCTTCTTTTCCACCATTTTTTTGTTGGGGAATTTTGACTAAATGAAATGTCAAAATATTCCAGCACAGCCCTGTCAACGTCGCTTCAGACTACTCCACACCACAGCTTGTTTTTTCCCCTCGTCCCTATCTCGACTTTACAATTGAAATGCTTTCCTGTAAAATCACGGGGTCATCTGTAGTAGTCAGTATTGTTAATGTATTTGTGTGCCTGTGGTCAGGAGGAGTCTGGGAAGATCAAAAAGGAGGCGTCGGATCTCGACAAGCTGATTGACAAGACGGAGCAGGAGTACAACGAGCTGAGAGACGACCTGAAGGCCAAAGAGCTGGAGGTCCGCAAACTGCTGGAGAAAGGCAAGACGGAGCAGCAGGTACCAGAACCTCCGATAGCACATGTCACACTCCTCTCTACCCCTCACCCAGTGCAGATACATGTTCTTTTAGCACTTATTGGCGCAATAACAAGGTTAGTACTCGATGGCAGTTTCAGTACTATCAGTAACTGTACTGTCCTGTCAACAGTAAGTCATAGGTCTGACTCCGCGTTTAAAGCATACAAGTATAAAAGACATTCGTCGTCATCTTCAAAACATCATCAGATGTTTTGATCATGTGACACCCTGCTAAAAGTGTCACAGGTTTGATGCCCATTCTGTATCACGTGTCCATGAGCAACGCATGGCTCAACAGCCCAACAGCTGCAGGAGAGAAAGACTTTTATTGTTCAGGGTTCAAGTCCCTGGTTGTCTGTCTGTCTGCTGACCTCACAAAGACAGACAGACAGTGTGTCTGTGTGTGGCTCTAATATTAGACACGAGTACTTGATGTGACTCTATCAGAATAAATTTGGCTCTTGGTCACGCGTTGGGGTGGCTGGATGCTGAACTTCAGACAAACTGGTTAATCCTAGATTAAATAAACCTGATGTATAATGAACCGGATTTATACAGCAACCTTTCAACAGAAAAACAGTGGACGAACAAAGTAAGTAGAACAAAATATGATGCGACTTTATATGAAGGATTCAGTTATCCTTAATCAAAACCTCTATCATAAACTAGCCTCTAAATCTAGATTTAAAAAATAATAATAAAGGTTTAAAAAGTTGGAAATAATTCCTTGACCCCACTCGGGGGCTCGACCCGCACTTTGACAACTACTGCTATAAAGCTGTATGTTTATCTGCGGTGTTTCATGGCAGACGGCAGACCAGCTGTTGGCGAGGGCTGATGCTGCCAAGGCTCTGGCAGAGGAGGCGGCTAAGAAAGGACGTTCGACCTATCAGGAGGCCAAGGACATCCTGACTAACCTCCGAGGTACCCCTTCTGTCTGTGCATATGTCTACCTGTTTTATGAGCTGTTTTGTGACCTTTCTTCAGACCTGTTGCTCTGTATACAGACCTGTCTGGCTACCTGTCTAATTTAGACCTGTCCTGTCCTGTCTATCCACACACACCGACTTCCTGTTCTCTCAGACTTTGACAAGCGCGTTAACGACAATAAGACGGCCGCAGAGGACGCCCTGAAGAAAATCCCGGCCATCAACGCCACCATCATGGCCGCCAACGACAAGACGCGGCAGGCCGAGACGTCGTTAGGCAACGCAGCTGCGGACGCAAAGGAGGCCAAAACGAAGGCAGAGGAGGCCGAGAAGATCGCCAGCGCTGTGCAGAAGGTACGCAGAGATCACAGTATTAATACATAAAATATAAAGGTCCCAAGTTCTTATTGTTTGGCAGAAGGAGAAAGCTTTTAAATGAAAATCTCTTTTCTAACAAATGCAGAGGAGGAAGTTTAAATTAAAATATTGTTAGTTATTATAAACCTGGATAATGTAGGGGGCGCTAGTGTGATGGTTTTAAAGCGAGCATAAGCTGAGGCCAGCCTGTCTCTCGGCAGGGCTCAGCCAAAACGAAGGCAGATGCGGAGAAAGCCTTCGAGGACACGACCGCTCTGGATCGGGAGGTGAACGGCATGATGGACCAGCTCGCCGCCGCGGAGCTGGAACTGGCCCGGAAGAAAGCACAGGCTGATGACGACATGATGATGGCTGGAATGGTGCGGAATGCTTTCACTAATATAATGGTATCAATATTGTTGCCTTTATTATAATCATTAATGATGCTTCTCGTCTACTCCAGGCATCAGACAACGCCAAGGAGGCAGAGGACAATGCCCGCAAGGCCAAGAGCGCCGTCAAGACTGTTCTGGGAACTATCACCGCCCTACTGGACCAACTAGGTAAGACACACATTGATATCACACACACCAACACACAGCCTTACTGGGAACATGTAATCTATAATAATATTGCTAAGCTATGGAGCTTTGGAGGAAAACAAGCTGTAGTCTGCACCTTTCCAGTTTATTGTATTATGGCATCCCCAACAGTCAGTAAGTGGTAAATGGTCACATTCAAACCAAGGGCCAATGGGAGAGCTTCAGCTCAGCCTGGACCAACCACTAATGTTGGACGTTAAACGCCTCACTATGTCTGTCGCACCTAGACGTGAGAGTATAACGTGCAAATAGAAACCGTATGTCATTGTTGGATAGGTAACATCGACAAGGTGGACCTCAGCCAGCTGAACCAGATCGACGAGGCACTGAAGACGGCCAAAAACAAGATGGCCACCAGCGAGCTAGAGAAGAAGCTAGCGGAGCTGGACAGTGTAGCGCGGAGCCAGGAGGATCTGATCTCCTCCTACGACCTCCAGATCCAGCAGATTCACGCCGACATCGCCAACCTCAACGACATCAAGAATACGCTACCAGACGGGTGCTTCAACACACTGATCATTGAAAATGCTTAACCCCCCCCTGCCCTCCAAATGCCCAAACCCCTCCCCCTTCGTGTCTAACACTCACCTCCGTTTTACCAAAACATTTTTATCCCACCGTCTTTATCTGTCAGTAGTTCTGTTGTTCATCATCGAAGGCACCGGTTTTGTAGCCGTGAATCGGCTCGCGGCCTGGGCTCGGCTCAGTCTCTGGGAAGTTTTTTTTTGGACTCGCGGCCCCACAAGGAGCTGGTCTGATCTGAGCCAAGCAGCGAGAACCTCACTGGACCCATGAGAACCAGATGTTTCTCCATCAACACTCCACATAAAATCGACACCAAGACTTTCTCAGACCTTCAGGAAGATTGTTTTTTGTTGTTTTTTGGATACGTTATCTCTTCTGCTATCTACCCATCATGCCTCTAGGCTTGATGTGGACAGCCATGTCATTACTGTTGTGTTGCCATATCTGGTGCTTTTTAACCAAGCGTGTTTTCAAAACCATAGTGAAGGAACCCCCTGTTTAGCTTCCTGGTTTGAGCCTCTAGACTCTCCATCCACCTGACAGTATTTTTGTCCCTCCCCCTCCATATCCTTTCAGCCAAGCATCCAAGAACAGACATTGTTTCATTTTCTTGATTTCTTCTCTGCCAAACTTTTTTCATTTAGTTTTTCTTCCTGAAGCTGCTGCTTGTCACGGCGTTCCGCCGATCTCCACTTCCTGTCTGGGCTAAAATCCAACACTATGCAACTTTGTACATTTTGCGTAGCGAGATGAAACTGATACACTGGTGCTAATAATTATTTCAAATGTTTTATTTTTGTGTGAATGTTTTTTATCATGCCATAGAGTGAGAATTTTGTTATTTGTGTAAATATAATGATTCAGGACTGGCCACATAGCTCCTATCTGAAAACAATCAGCCCCAAATATCTAACTGTGTCTGTGGTATTATTATTATTATTATTATTATTATGCTTGCTTGTATACATGCTGCCTCATAGCTACACCAAGATTTTATTGAATCTTTGTGGGTGGTCACCAGTTGATTTTTATTTTTTTTACCTTTTGACCCGTCTGCTGATCAGGAAGTAAGGTGCAGCCTGTCTAACCAATCATATTACTGAATTTATACGCCTGTTCACAAGTTGCTAGTTAACCGTTTTTTAAATTTGTGTTTTGTGCCTTAATATAAAGGTTGTAATCACCTCACAGTCCATCAAGGACGTCACATATAGCGCACTCATCTCATGCACGCCAGCCTCCTTCAGGCCCTCAGGAGAGACTAAACCTGGAAAATGGTCTCTAAACCAGTGGTTTTCGAACTGGGGTCCGTGGAGGCGTGTACCGCCTGACCCGGCGGTGTGTCCCTGTCAGTCTGCGAAAAACCAGTGAAATTGTATTTTCTTAGAGACCCAACCTTTTTAAACATTTCTTCTCATGTCGTGTGTGGCGCTGAATTCTTAATCTACTGAGCTTGTGTCTTTAGTGTTGGTTTGTCATTTCACCACGTTTATAAATAATAGGCAGGTAAATATGATATATTTCATCAACATTTGGCACATAAACGCAATGTGTCTTATCTAAAGCGGGTCTGCAGAAACGCAGTGAGCTATAAAGAGGTTTTTGACTCCAGTTTGACACACTGGTTTTAGTTTCCAATTGGCAGGTTGATTGATGATACAATACAATATAAGTACAATCATTATATATATATATATATATATATATATATTTTAAAAGTAGCCCAGAGGAAATGTAAAGTGTAAAGTGTAAAACACTTCACTGTTGTGATCCTGGGTTGTTCAATGATAGAAGGTTCGGGAAGGTTTCTGGGTCAAACTGTCCTGCAGACACATAATGTATAAAACAGTATTTCTAAGTTATGATGTATGACATGTGTATTTTTAAGCCTGTGTTGTCTGGATGGAGATGTGTCTGCAGTAGCCTGTTGGTACATACTGTACATATGAGGACCTGGAAGAGGCCTGGGTGTCCACATCTGCCTGTAAACCCAAAAGTAACATTTGAATAATAAAATTATTACAGAACCATCTGCTGCGTGCTTGCGTTGTGACAGCCCAAAACACTGCAATGATACATTTTTTTGAATGATTAGAGCTCTTCAATACACATTGTGAAACTTCAGGGCTGTTTTTGGTGTGCAGTCCTAGAATGCCTTGCAACAGGTACCCATAACAGCTAGATCATAGGATAAATATGTACAGAGGGACAGAACACGCTGCCAGTATAAACTTGCGTTCAGCAAAACCAGAAACATAAGCAGTTTTATGCCTAACCTTAACCACCAGAATCTCTGCACCTTTGTACAACCAGTACTCTGCTCAGGGCTCTTCTGGTCTCATCTGGTTCTGGTGTTTACCATGGTTCTGTTCTGTGATTGGACACACCTGATAAGACTCACAATGCTCACGCTTCATAATGTGTATGTGTGGTTGCAGGGTGTGTTGTTGGCACGGTAATCAGCTATGAACAGGGTGTGTTTGTGTGTGTGTGTGTACGCATGCATAACTAAGAGTGAAAACTTTGCAGGTTAGAGTGTATGTACATGTGTGTAAGCAGGGTGGGTCTCGGGTGTGTGTTTTCCCTGAAGCTACAGTCTGTTAGACATTGTTACTCAGTGCCACAGGACGTGAGTTTAACCTGACTGTCTGAGAAACAGGGTGTGTTTCGCACACACATTGCCCCGGGTAATGAATTTGGAGGCCTGAACAGCAAGCGCAACAGATTTGTTGTGATATTAAATAATATTTTACCACAGGTTTAATATCTCCAGCTTTTTGTTTCACAGATTTTAGTAAGTAAATTCTTGTTATGCAACACACAACGCTACAAACCACTTTTCCAGGTTGTCAGCCCGTGAGCCAGGCACCACCATGGGTTGGGTTCATAAACTGTGAAAATGTGTTTCAGTAAAGAAAAATGTTTCTCCTTTTTTTTTTTCGCAAGAGTTTGAATGTGTGGAGACATTTTCCTGTATAAGATTTCATTACATTTTATTTTAAATATTATTTTAAATAAAATACAGAGCCAATATCATTCAATATTTCATCATTTAAGTTAGATGGTTTTCAATGGGGTCTGATGGGTTTAGGCCTGCTATTCGATGTGGCCTGCCAGCAATGTCTTGAGAGATCCCAGGTCAGTTTGTGTCTGAACAGGGAGTCACACCAGCTTCCCTATCTGACCTAAAGTAGAGAAGAAATAAACCACAAGCTGATCTGGGATCTGTATTTGTCTGGAATAAAGAAGCCATTCAGTTTATTTTCCATCTTTCCATAAAATGTCCATTGTGTAAAAAATGTAAATATGAATAAAAAAAAAACCTCATCAATGAGCAGTTCCTCTGACACAAGACAACGCCCTGTTGTACTGAGTGGTGTGTGTGTGTGTGTGTGTGTGTGTGTGTGTGTGTAAGGTGAATCAGTGTGAGTAACATGTGCCAGCCTGCAGCCGAGGACTTAAAACGTCTGCTAGGATGAATGTTCCACAGTAAGGATCGCAGGATCAGAGAAACATCACGTTCTGCAGCAGGAGACATTAACGGTGGGATTAACTGTGAGATTATGAGGCGTTGGACATCGCTCTGCGGGCTGCTTGCGTTCCTCTGTTCAGTGGGGGGAACATACAGGCCCTATGGTACGTACAAACTCACAATATTCAATAGGCTGATATGTGTTTTAATTGAATTATCTCAATTCAAGGATCCAGTTTATTATTATTTCCAGAGTTGTTGAGGAATTCTGGTGATCTTCTAGTCTGTTATTAACTCAGAACTGTAATATAGAATGTATTAATAATTTATCCAGCGTTTACACAGCGTTATCCAGCATTACATTTGTATTTCCATTTTGTTGTGACATATTATCACATATTATTTCATACCAAACTAGATATATTTTACATTGTGCTGTTTATTCACTTTTGAAATACCGTTCCTGCATGTTAACTCCTGCTGCGGACATGTGTTATGACAGACACATTAAGACAATTCTTTTTAGAGACGGATGTTTGACAAATGCATATAAAAAATTATATGACAGACAGTCTCCTCCCGGTTCCCAAAATCCCTGAATCCCTGAATCCCTGAATCCCTGAATCAGAGTGACGACATGGTCTGTTGACAAGCCTGAACGTCCACCCCCGTCAGCCGTAATAAACCCTGGGAAATCCAGCATGCCTCTGGGCAGACCATGGGGCAGACCCCAGTGTTTAGCCTATATGAGCGTGAGAAAGAGGTTTCTTTTCCCTGTGTAAAACAAGGACCTGACACAGCCAGGGTAAGTAGGTGCTATTCCCTGCCTAGAGCAAGGCACTAAAACTGCCACAGTTAGGGGTTCTAGTCCTTGTGTAATGCAAGGTACTACCACTGTCTAATTCAGTTTATAAAACGTATTAAGTTATTATATGGTATAATAATATATCTACTTATGTTTCAATTTGAAAGGTCATCAACAGCAGGCTGAAGCAGCTCAGACATCAACTTCCTGTTTCTGTTACGGACACACACACTCCTGCTCCCCAGCAACAGGCTTCTCTGTCCACAACATCTCCTCCACCTTCACCCACGGTAACAACCCCGCCTCCACGCCACAATAAATAAACTTTCTTTGTAACACTTAGTTATCTAAACTGCTTTAAATCACACGTAAGGAAAAACACTAAAAGATATCTGAGAGCAGGTGTAAAAACGTTGAACAGATAAAGGAAAAGCCGCTTGAAGTTAAGGTGAATGTTGAAGGTCAGCTGCTGATGTTCAGGTCCAGAGGAATGGAGGGTTGCCACAGCAACGGGAGTCACCCCAGCTGATGTCCACTTCCGCTGGTCACCTAAACACCAGGACATCGAGGTGATCTCCTCATCCAGCCTCCCAGTCTACCTGTATGCTCCTGGTGAGACAACGCCCCCCCCCCCCCTCTCCTCCCCTGTCCTCCCCTCTCCTTCTCTCTCCTCTCCTCTCCTTCTCTCTCCTCTCCTCCCCCCCTCTCCTCCCC
>JAODLI010059293.1:0-15410 GCA_027575585.1 Percopsis omiscomaycus | reverse complement strand
CCCCCCCCCCCCCCCCCCCCCCCCCCCCCCCCCCCCCCCCCCCCCCCCCCCCCCCCCCCCCCCCCCCCCCCCGTCATTGCAGCAGCAGGCTTCAACAGTAGACCTGTTCTCTCAAGACAGTGATATCTAAAGAGACACACGCGCACACATGCACGGACTAACAGTTGAGCTGTGACCCACTGTGGAGCTGTGTTTTGGTGACACCTTGTGGTTTGGTCACAGTACTGCAGTGGTTTCTATGGTGACCCATAAAGAAACCCTGGAAAGACTACACAATGATGGTCAAATTATTTCACCCCTCCCCCGGCCCTTTATATTTCCTTTATTGTTATCTCCCTCTCTTGTCTGCATCCTTTTTCACTCTCTTTCACCATCTCTGTCTTTTCCCCAACTCCTTTTCTGCCATTCCCGTCCATACTGCATTCTCTTCCGATCTCATCTCTAACTCTCCCTCTCTGTCTGCCCCCCCTGTAGCCGTGGATACAGAGCCGTCCCCCTCCCACCTGCAGACCAAGGCGTACGTCCGCCAGCTCCAGGTGATTGACAACCAGAACCTGCTCTTCGAGATGTCCTGCAAGCTGGAGCCCAAAGACATGTAGCCGGAGGGAGGTGGGGAATGAAGGAGGGATGGTGGGAATGAATGAGGGATTTGGAAGAAGAGGAAAAGAGAGAGAGAGAGAGAGAGAAGAAGAAGGAATGGATGTGGGGAGAGATGACTTGAACTGTGGCCCCGAGTGCTGTGGACCGGAGTCCAAAGACATCTGTCCCTCTGTCCATTCGTCTGTCCGCCAGGAACCCTAACAGACGGACGGACAGACTGTGAGACCATAATCCGCTGATCTAAGGAGGACAACCAGACAACCATCCCGGCACACAGAGGTGTGTCCTTTAGAACCCCCTGAGAGATTGTGGTCACCCACCTCTGAGCTTTGGGAGAAGCCATTCTGCATTCAACGTTTCAGAGACATATGCAGTCTTAAACATTTCAGAGACTTGCGTATACAGTGTACAGACTGAGGATTGCAGATTGTTCCAGTTTGTATTATTTCATATCTCCAAGGAGACCTAACACGGTAGTGTCAGTCCTCAACGAGTAAGAACATTTCTGTTACCCCAACCTTCACCTCAGTTTTTGGACTGTACCATAATCATGTAACTTCCACCTTCTAAAATTGGACCCTGATACACAACACAGGCTACTGAAAATGAATTGGGATTTAATTAAAGCCGCTTTAGCCTGTGTGCTAATTAAAGCACTGCGTTACATAAAACAGGAGAGACTTAGAACAAAAATATTACTTTTGGACACATCTGCGCAACACCAATATCTGACTCCTACGTTTACATACTATCAGGTCTGCAATTGGAAACTTACTTAAAAAGACCAAGTATGGGACTGTGCAAATAGTTTTGCCCTTTTGCCACTAAGTTACAATGTGACCCTGATTTGCACCAAATGATGGACACTGGACTCTTGCATCCTGGGTTTAAATCACTGATGGACAATAAGAACAATTCCCAGAGTTTCCATTAATGGTGAACGAGTAAACAGTTTATTATTTATTGTAAACCTGAAAGTAAACCTTGGGTTTACAGTAATAAACTGTACAAACAAAATCCAGTTTACATTAGTGGCCCTGCATCACTCTTGAGCAATAGGTGCCAGTATAGGGTATAAAAACAACATTTTACACGATCGTTGGGCTTGACCTTTCATCACTGCCAACTGGACATTGCTGAAGTGTACATGGCATGGTAACTTCCCAGGAAGTACAGACAAACCTTTACAGAACTCTTTCCACCCATCTAGAGAAGATCATCAAAGCTATTAAACCTTGAAACCTCCATCCCTGACCGAAACACCTGTACAGGAGAGCAAATATACACAGCAATGTTGATTATGCCAGGAATTGCACTAGATGGGAGGATGGTCACTTTGCAAAGTACTACTACTAAAATTGGTTTGTCAGTGAACATTATTCCCAAGTATAATCGACTGTATCGCAGCTGAGGGATCACCATTGGTGAACCGTAAACAGTGTTTACATTAATGGCCATAACAGGACTGAACCTTCTTATCAACAAACCAATTAATGCAAGTAAAAAGGTATTGACCTATACATGGGTAAAAAATATCCTGGGACAAAATGGACATCAGATATAGTTCGGACTAATAACCGACTGGACTTTATTAAGATGATGGACGATTTTCTGTGAAAGACACGAACCGTGGAATGAAATCACTCAATGGATATACTGTAAGTCTGTAGATGCTGGCTTTCTATCATACTGTATGTAACTAAGGAGCAAGAAACAAGTTCCATGGGTACAGCTGACAACTCTATAATCTGGTATTCTACTGTCCTGACATGTCATTCCAGAAGGACATGCCGCGGCCCTGAAACTTGGTGCCAACGTACACCAGATTATTTGTGGCCATTCCCTTCGCAGCCTTGTGTACAGATGCACTGGCGGGCAAACCCAGCTCGCTGCAGCTGGTCTCATGTATCTCATGTGTTGGTGAAAGAACCTTTACTTTGATTCTAAGCTAATTATGAAGGGATAGTCAAGCATCGTCTTATGGGCTGTGTTAATGCCAGTTTGGTTACAAAAAGGATGGGATCCTCTTTAAAGTTTGGGGATACTGTTTGGGGATACTAACTCTTGTCTGTGTTGTCTGCCTGTGGGCTAGAAGATTGAGGAAACTTTGCGTGGGTATTGCCTCTGTTTCTTCCAGAGCTATTCTGCCATTGGTTGAGTATTTGCCTGATAGGCCCCAAAAACATCTGCCATAATTAAGAGGAACCTCTTTTACAGCATTGGTTGGCCAACTTGATAGCGGAAAAGTAGGGCATCTTAATGGTTGGCCAACCTATTTGCATCAACAAAGCACTTTTGCCTAACCTCAGGGCTAGTTACATGAGGGGGGAAAGAGAAAAAGAGAGCAATTTTTTTTTGTTTACTGAAATGCTATTATATTAGATTTTCAATAGAGTTCAGTTCAGTTGAGTCCCGTTGTGTTTTGATTGATTGGTACTGTGTATGTACAGTTGATCACAGTTCCTTCATAGCTGTTAATTATAATAGAATTCTAAAAAAACAAAAACAAGTATTTTATTGTGAAGTTGCCACCAGGTCTGAGTCTAACTGTGTTCACTGTAGGAGTTGTCACTTGTCACCTGCTGAGAAAGACGGATGGCAAGTCTGAGAATAGGGGCGTTGCACATCTGACTAATTTACATTTAATGGATTCAGTTCTATCAAATATTCAGCGTCCATTTTAGGTGGGAGGGGGGGGGGGGGGTTATCATTCAGTATCTTAATTCTGTACAGTCTGCACTGTGAAGCTGTTGCTGTTTTGTCAACCAAGCACTTAGATTTTAGGTTAATATCAGAAGTTCTTTAAATCCTGGTTCTCATTTTATGAATCATAACTTCCAGCTTTGTATGAAAAGTATTTGGAAGGATATTTGAAAGGGTTTGAAATAGTTCTCGGACTCAGGTCTGGTGGCCAGTGAGACTTTTATCATCCACCATCTGTACCTACCATAGAATTTACTTGCTAAAAGGTTGTGTTCGACTGGTCTTGTCCAGAGGCAAGTCCCGGCACCAGTGAAGTACAGAGTTATATACTTGTCAGTATACGGTCAATGAGAGGTATCAATGTGAAGTGTTTAACAGCATTTGGTAACCTATAGCATATTTAGTATCTCTAGAATCTTTACTTTTACCTAACCTTGTCCACCAGTGACCAAGATACATTATATTTGATCAAAAACATTCTTACACATTTAGCCCTGTGCTAATAAATTATTTTGAAATGGAAGTGAACTACTTCAAGTCTTCTACCAGAACAGATGATGGGACAGGGGCCCATAAAATGTCAAAAAGCTTTCTATTTTTCTTACAGGTCATCAGACCAACCAAGATTATTGGATGTGTATAAAATGATGGTGTATATTTAAGGGGTCTATGGCTTGTTTCTGGATGGTTCAATGGAAATGTTTGTCATATTACTAAGTTATTTAATCTAGTGCTGAGTTTGAAGTGAAAACACATTTCTCTTACCTATTTTTTCAAAAGCAATCGTTTGAGAGAGATTTGCTTGTTCCCAGTTCCCAACCAAATAAATTGGATCTGAATTTTAAATTCAGTTAAGACAAATAGAAACATTTGCACTTTAGGACTCAGTTCAAGGCTAAATCACTTCTTAAGGTAAAAATGTTACTGTTGGTTGGGTGTAGAGACAAGTGTGGAACCCAGTGAAGATGACGTCATCACTATTCTGCCTGTGTCTCTCTCAGGACAACTTCCTGGGTGGCGGGTGGCCCCTTGGGTCGGGCTGTCCGTTTTTTCGCCTGTATGATAATGCAGAAATACCTGTATATAATGCTACCATGTAAATAATAATACGAAGACTCTATTTTATGTATGAGCTACGAGAGGGAAACATTAACTCAAGGACAAATGTTTGATTTAATTTTGTTTTGTAAAGGCTAAAGCAAGTGTACAGTAATGCTGACGAGCTTATAGATGGAGAGAAAAGTTGTATCACCGTCTATTATGAGTTTTACAATGAAATTCATGACAAAGTTATTAATTGTACAGTTAAATCTGTTCTATTGCTTTATTGTTTTGTTGTTTTCTATCTAATGCTTTCGGGTGTTTTGTTTCTGGTTTTTTTTTGTAAGAAGTGGTTGTTTACATTAACAAGTCTTCATTTCCCTATAAGTCAGACATGGCGGTGTTTCACAGAGGTTGTGATTGGGGCAGAGGGCCGGAAGTGGGAGGGGCTCGGACAACACTCATAGTCATGGATACAAGTAACTAGTACAAGTTCTAATTTCCATGTTTTGAGGAAAAGCACGACTAGGAGGGCAGTGTTTGGAGAGCTAGAATTTGGTGCCATCATACCAAGCTGTTGTGGTTTATAGAAAGAGGGCAATAAATGGGCCCAGAAAAACGTTTGATATATTTAAGCCACAGCCTAAGGGAATTCAGACCGGAAGACAAGAAAAAAAAAAGCTATCTTTAGATTTCAGACAGAGGATATGGAATAGATCTGAGGCCCGTTCCTCCTGCCATCCAGACCTCTGCTCCCCAATCTTCACACTACAGGACACACCTAAATAAACCTCTGACTGCTTTTACTGTGCTTCCCCATGACTGTTTTTTGTTTGTGTGTGTGTGTGTTTGAGTTGTGGGGCCTGAATATAAAGTATAGTTGTATTTTTTCTAAATTCTAGGCTCCAAATGTATTGTAAGATATCATACAGTATTGCTGTGTCATATTTGTGGGTGTATGTGCGTGTGCGTTTGTCTCTAGGCTATAGTTTCACTTGTGTGTGAGGTCCCAATATCCCCACAAGAACTGGACCCTGGAGAAGACGTCAGTGGAGAGGTTTATTTTCCAGCCCTGATTAGGAAAAGAGTTATATTTAGGTGTAGGGGTTAGATGAGGGTAGAGGTTACAATTAGGAATTGGCTTTGGAGCATAAAGCAGCTAATGGCTATCATACGCCAGGGTTAGGTCTTAATTAGGTTACGGTTAGGGTAAGATATAGATTTAGGTTAGGCCTTATGAAGTTGCCAGAAATCAGCTAAGGCTGTAGCATGCATCTCTATTATAAATGTTCCTGGACATCCTTGCACAAGAAAAAGCCCAAAACAAAACAACATACGCCCACACCACCTGCTACTAAAGAGACAAACTCCCTGAGCCATTGAATGCACAGAAACATTTAATGCACAATATGACTTTTCAAGTGATTATTAAAAAGGAATTGTGAAACGATCATTGAAGTATTTCTTGTCCTCGGCTTAACCTAGAGCAAAACTAAATTACGTAATTGGTTTGGACTATAGATGAACCTAATTCCATTGAGTGTTACATTTAGTGCAGGGAAATCATACCGTATAGAGAACACAGGAAGGGTAGTTCTGGTGGGATTTGAACCCAGGCTAGCCTGTGCTGCTGTCTCAACCATAGGAGTCAACCACATGACTGGATCTTTAATTCAGTAAATGCAGTTGTTGCTAGTTGATGTTGCCCTTCAGTGTAAAGATGCTTGTTCAATCTTCACAAAGTGTCCTTGGGACAAACATTGGTCAGTTTCTGGACGGCGACAAGCAAGCAAAAGCCTATTTCCAGGTTTATTAATAATTGACTTGGCGCATTATGATTTTCTCGAAGTAGCTGGGATGCACCGAACATGAAATCAGAATAAATACATTCACAAGCGATGGAATTTGCACATAAATGACATTCCAAGACAGTGACTGACGCTTTGTATGATAAATAGCAGATTACATAAAGATCTCATGCTCAGTTAAAGTGAGTGTGTGTGCGTGTGTGCCACAGGAGCTGGACAGAGACAGTGTCTAAGTATAAACCGCTCTCTCTGTGCCAGTGCTGACATTGCTGTGAACGGTCACAGCAATGTGGGCTGCTGATGAACGGTCCTAAGCAGCCCACACGCATGCAGTAATGCCTGCACTGTATACACACATGCACTGGCACAAGCATGCACCTGAAGACACGTTAACCGACTCCACAACACACACGAACACGCCTACATGATCAGATGAACACACGCTTGATATGGTTTCACTCTGGCGTATACGGGGTTAATAGATCTGCTATGTGGCGCTAATATGGGAGCCAAAGCAAACGGTGTCATAAAAATAATCCGTAAGGTTTACAGTCCGTGTTAAGCCTAAATGCCAAACACCCTTCTGTTCTTAAAAGTATAAACACCTTTTACATGAATTATAAATTAGATCTTGACAACAATAAAATAAAGAAAATAAATCTAGAAAAAATCTTGATATGCATTATTTTGCAAAATCCAAATTTTATTTGAACATAGCCATATCGGTTCCAATTTGAAAACCTGTGATTAGATCTTATATGAACAAAAATATATATCAAGAAAATATGTATTAATAGATATTCCGCTATATAGAAATCACAATGGTCTTGCAGGGCAGCACACAAATTCGAAAGTAATTTTATTTAATATTTTTTTTATTAGGTTAAAACAGGGGGGTGTATTTTAACTGTGTATTATAGACCAAGAGCTCAGCAAAAACTCACACCGGTGTTTTGGGGTCATTTGGCAGAGTAGACTTCTTCTCAGGTTGAAGGTGGGCGGAGCTAGGCAAATTGAGCAAACTGCACATAGCTCAAAACAACCAATCATAAAGGAGGCGTCAGTTGCCTCTCCCTAACTGACATGGGAGAGTCGGGAGATGTCAATCAAGCGGGAAATGTACAAGACCACACAGTCCTTAGAAGAGGTCAGCCCCAAGAACTCAAGGTGGGGGTGGACTGGGGTTTGAAAATCTAATTACATCTTATATGAGAAACGTTTGGCTCTAACACACACACACACACACACACACACACACACACACACACACACACACACGTACGTGTAGGGAGGAGAAAGTAGATGTTACATTCATCCATGCCAGTGCTGACTAGGCAGTGATAGAAGTCAGCGCACGCACGCACGCAGGCCCACAGGCCCACATTCAAGCACGTAGGCACGCCTTCTCTCTCTGCTCTAATGTAAACTTACACATTCATAGAAGTTCAAGTAGACAACACCCAAAGCGCCGTCGCCGTCAAATGTATAGAAACTCACGCACACCGACCCTCACGCCACACACAACAGAGCAAGCATGCATTCTCTCGCTGTTCCGTCCCGTCACGCAACAACGAAAATTCTATTGGAAACCATCATTAGCAATGTGCTACATTTCAACAGGGCTACGAAAAGCCTGTTGTCCAACACCGTCAGGAGAAATAGTTGCAATCTGACAGCAGCATGGATCCACGCCAGACGGGACAGTAATCCCCGCTATGTGTACGCGCGCACGCCCGCACACACACACACAAACACAACTCAGTGTGCCTGCGACTATATAGCTCTATATATTCTACAATGGCATTCATATAGACACAGTGTAGGCTATGTTTGCACACATTGTTGCGTTGAACAATTCTTTAATAACCTATTTCACAGACACAATAACACACATATTCATGTATAGCCTACGCCGGAGTGCATTCAAAAGCTGCAGTGTATTGTTCGACCACCCATGTAGGTTACAAGAAACACGCACTCTCACGCGTACACACATGCGCGCGCACTCCCGGTCGCTTTCGACGGTCATCCCCGGCCGGAACCCCGCCCCCACCCCCTCGTGCGGACACCGTTAAATACCGGGCGTTCAGCGTCTTCGGCCTCGGTGATCGTATCCTCGCCGTGTGCAAACGTCTCCCGCTGTTTCCTTCGAAGTTCTCGTGAACCCTCCTTGAAAAGGTAGATATGATGTTACACTGGGAGGGAGTTAACAAGGGTGAATGAGTGTGTCAAAATAACCATTAAGTGCTGCTGAATATTAACCCATGTGAAAGAACAAGGTAAAATGTCACAAGTGGGCAAAGATAGTGATCTGCTTGAGCCTGCCGCTCAGGTCATTTTTAACGCGGTGCAAAACATAGCAATTCATTATTAGCCAACTAAATCATTATTGTGAGCTACTACTGTATGCTTTGAGTTCATTCAATGTGCATGTCCAAGTGCTTATAGTGACCAGCCCGCCTGCTGGGTGGCTTCCAGACAGGTGCAGTATGGCTATGTGTGTTCGCTGCAAAGCCAGTCCCAATAGCACTTGACTTGCTCCTAGACTTCATGAGTGAGAAACATCATTCCTGTCTGACTTAATGACACACGGCTTTTTGGAAGATACATCGATTCTACCATGCTGTCTAAACCCTCCATTTATGTCTTAGGTTTAGCATCTTTCTAACATTTACTTAAAAATATTGGCTATTGAAAAAACCCAAAACGATTTATTATTTAGTTATGAATACTTTATATGATCTGGCAAGACGCACCTGGCCCTGCTATGGGACAGACTAGAGACAGACTAGAGACAGGCTAGAGACAGGCTAGAGACAGGCAGGAGACAGGCAGGAGACAGACTAGAGACAGGCTAGAGACAGGCTAGAGACAGGCTAGGGACAGGCTAGAGACCGACTAGAGACAGACTAGAGACAGACTAGAGACAGGCTAGGGACAGGCTAGAGACAGGCTAGGGACAGGCTAGGGACAGGCTAGGGACAGGCTAGAGACAGACTAGGGACAGACTAGAGACCGACTAGGGACAGGCTAGAGACCGACTAGAGACAGGCTAGGGACAGGCTAGAGACAGACTAGAGACAGACTAGAGACAGACTAGAGACAGGCTAGAGACAGACTAGAGACAGACTAGAGACAGGCTAGAGACAGACTAGAGACAGACTAGGGACAGACTAGAGACAGACTAGAGACAGGCTAGAGACAGGCTAGGGACAGCACACTGTAGCACCATGGGCTTGGAAACAGCTGCTCTCTGCTAGCACAGCTGAATCAAAGACCTACCCATGTAAAACAGGCACAAGAGAACGGCAGATTTAAGTCCCGCTTACTGTGGCTACAATGGCTTTCTCATTACCACTGCAATACTATATACAGCAACTGAAATGCATAACTAAGTAAGCTGTTAAGTTACCTGATGACATGCTGCTGTCATTATTCTAACTGTCGTTTGCGTGACAAATTTAAACTTATTGTAAGTCACTTTGGATAAAAGCGTCTGCTAAATGATGTAAATGTAAACAGTAATACACCCAACTGGTTAAAACACTCAAAGGCAATACAAGGTGAAAGCTATAATATAGGACATATAATACTATTACTATTGTTAAATATAACAGTAAGTACAATAATAATGCACTTTTTTGCTACATATAATTGCTACATATAATAATAATTATATTATTATCATTTTATTATTATTTATCGAATTAGTATGTAAATTATTTACCTGGATGGTTGCTATGATTTACAAGCTGGGTTGATGAATTGAAAACCATATTACAACAACATCATCACGTTAGCATATCTTACTAACTCTAACCTGTTCACCTCCCAGCCAGATTTACAATTAGGCATGCATGTGCAACAGATGCTCGGGTTGTGCTGAGGCTGAAGTTGTCATGTTGCATGAAGCTAGCGTCGCTAGATCACACACTATCTGCTCTTTTTGCTGCCCCGGGCATAGTCTGGGCCAGGGCCACCTGCTTTGCAAGTCTCCTGTGCCATGTTTAACCAGAGTAACCAGAGAACGATACCAAGTCGCTATGAATGTAAACTCGGCCCGGATGGCCAACTGGAAAAAATTTGCTAGTTCCTGAACTGTGAGGAGCAAAATCCAGCAATGCGGTTCATTGGTATGCCGTCTAAATTTAGAGGCAGTATCAATTTCAATAGAACAGTTCAGAAATTGTTGTCATTGCACAGGACAAGCAGTTCAGCGTTTTAGGTACCCAGTGCTGTGTCCCCATTATTGCTGGGTATCAACTTTAAATGAAACAGCAAGGCTCCAAGCCACCAAAAACACAGAACGCCTATTATTGTATTCTGGAGGATAGATACCTTCAAATAAATAGTTTCTTTCTGAGTTTTCTTTTTTTAAGGGGACTTAAGTGTATTAGTTACAAAAAGTTGTGTAGAAATGTTTCAAGCATTTTAGTAAATATTTTAGTCACTCTAGGATTTAAAAAATGAGGTTCTACCTCGTTTTACATATTTTAGAAAAAGAGAATGCGCATTAACCATTAATTAATGTACTGTTCATTTTACTTAATTCACTGTAGAAGTAAATGATTATAATGTTTAAAAGGGGAGTTTAGCATAGCAGCACCAATACTTCAAAGGAGCAGTTAACAAGTTACATAAAAGCTCAGAGGGTGAGGCTATGATCAGGGTATGGAAAGTATTTAGCCTTGGCATACCCATTCCTCATGGCTAATACTGTCCGTCGAGATGGTTGCCACTGCAGGTGGAGGGGTATAAAAATAGTTCATTTTGTTCGCTGGTCAATGTCTCTGACTGTGTGTGTGTGCGTGTGTGGGCTCCATCCCTGCCGCACTGCACCTGTTAGCTTAGAGTTGGCATAGGGTGAGGTGACCTTGTGCACACACACACACACACACACACACACACACAGAGAGAAGTGTGAATATCTCTTCCCTTGGTTACCTTTCATCTTCTCCCCGTCCAGCAAAATGGAACGTACCTTCATTGCTGTCAAGCCCGATGGCGTGCAGAGGGGTCTGTGCGGAGAGATCATCAAGCGCTTTGAGCAGAGGGGCTTCAAACTGGTTGCCGCCAAGTTCATGCAGGTGACTAAATACGTTATTGGTGTACAAACGGTCTTCTGTTTTTGTACAAACTTGTGTGTGTTTGTGCTAACGGGTGTTACTGGCTCTGTGGTGTGTGTGTGTGTGTGTGTGTGTGTGCAGGCCTCTGAGGAACACCTCAAGAAGCACTACTTGGACCTGAAGGACACTCCTTTCTATGCTGGCCTGTGCAAATACATGTCCTCTGGACCAGTGTTTGCCATGGTAATAATACGTCACAAACACACACACACACACTTAGTCACACTCGCATATAAAGTCTCGTACATTTTCTCTCCTCTATCTATCCCCCGACTATCGTTTGTCACCCACTTGTATGTCATCTCTCTCCTGTCACACTTCAATACACTGTCCGTCCTCTTATCCAGCCTCGTCTTGTGACAAGCTATAAATATGAGCTGAATTAAGTGAGACATACAAATGTCCACTGCATCAGTTAACAGGATTACTATTCATTGTTTTCATCTTATGTAGGCTCATCTTTTTTCCACTGGTTCACTAGTACAGAGTCTTTACTTTACCCTAGGGCAGTGTTTCTGAAATGGTGGTACATGTACCCCTAGGGGTACTTGAAGGTACTGCAGGGGGACTGTACGAAAACGTAGAAATCGTAAAACGTTATGTTAATAATGCTGACATTTTTCAATTATTTCTATACATCTAGTGGTGAAATGTTAATTTCTTTATAAATGAACCAAATTTTATCAATCTCAATTTATTCTTAATTTTTGCTGTGTCATTTTACAGTATTTGAACAACCTTAAAAAAGTAACACTCACTTTACGTCATCAAATGTTATACTACTACTACTACTAATAATAATAATATCATACAATATTTATGTTCTTTTCTTCTATAGTTATATTGTAAAAAATGTTGTGGTAGGGTATTATACAGTTCATTTCAGTTTGGGTTTTTAAATTGTAGTGGTTGAGTAGCCAAGTGATCATCTACAACCAAGATAATAATCTTAGCCTTGTCACGGCGAGTCTCCAAGTCTCCAACACTCACAGTCTGGCCCAATTCTTTTAAAAAAGGGGCCGTCCTGTTCCTAGGGCCCCCGAGCCCCTGGGCCAGGGCCTGACAAGCCTGCCCAGGCACCCGTTCCTGTCCGTTGGACCTGACACCTTCTGTCTGCCTGGTGTTTTAGGTGTGGGAAGGTGAGAACATTGTCAAGATGGGCAGACTGATGATGGGTGAGACCAACCCCGTGGACTCCAAGCCCGGCAGCATCCGTGGAGACTTCTGCATTAACATCGGCAGGTAAATGGCACTTAAGACACATGCACAGACAGACCACATACTTCCATAGGTAGGCATGGTCCTCCTGGGTCCAACACAATGTCTCTGTGGGGAAAATGATTAGGGTTTTCACATAATTGTTTGTGACATCCTTACACCAACGCAGGCTTTTCAAACTAGGCTATTTTCTTTATATTTGTCTCTCTGATGGTACTCTAGTCTGTTCATTTCTGTAACGGGTTTGAAGTCCAAAGCATGCTTTGTTAGCAACAAGCTATGGGGCAGATCCTTTGCAACATCTGTCTACAGTATATGTTCCTTAGAAGACGGTTACAGAAGTCAATGAACCCAGTACCGTTAGAGAGACAAATACGTTTTGGATCCAAGATTACCACATGCATTTGTGACGAACAAGGTCTATTGACTGTATTACAAATGCACAAAAATGCACAAAATCAATGCATATCCCCTTTTCAGGAACATCATCCATGGCAGTGACACCGTGGAAAACGCCAAGATGGAGGTTGGCCTGTGGTTCAAGCCCGAGGAGTTTGTCACCTACAAGTGCTGCGCCCACGAATTCTTGTACGAGTAAACTAACCTTTCACCAACAACAACAACAACAACAACTCGACAACACCAAACTGGACTGTGTAAAATTCCACCCTCATAGTCAGAAACATTCAACCAATCCAAAGTCTCCACTGTGCACATTTAATGACAGTTCATTCAAACATGAAGCAACCTGTCAATAAAAATGGGTGTTGAAAGTACAGCTTTGGTCTGGTTTCTCCTGCAACAGTTGGAACTGGTGTGTAAGGTCACATATGTGCCATTTGATGCATGTTTAAACCACCCACTCAAATGGGAATAGAACAATAAATCCATCTGTAGTCCATGGCATGCCGCTGCTTTGATAAGTTGTTAGATAAGTCGTGTAGATACATGGTCTTCCCACAGACAGTGATGAAATGCTGAATGTGTCCACAGACATCATTGCTACATTTTTCACCATTTTGAGTGAATATCAAACTGTAGGCGATCCTCATCCATAGAGTAGAGCATCTCTTAGGACCTACTTCTTCTGGCAGGAAATGTAGAACTCCACTAAACATGGCTATCTTTGAGCAGCAGGGATCACATGGCTCATTAGAGACCTCAAGTTTGTACTTCCCTTTATTTGAGCCACTGGACTCAGTCCAGTTGAGCCCAGGAGGGAGTCCCATTAGGGCCAAGCTTCATGTGGATCGTCTGAGGTGCTTTCTGAAGACTCATTTGCTATGCTCCTAAGCAGCTATGGTCTGCTACATTTATTCAGCCTACGCTGAGTCTCGCAGTGTTGTAGGCGATGCTCGTGAACAGGTTTGGTCATGAAGGTGATGGTTGTGAGGGGGTTTAATGTTGGATGAATGGTTGTTGCAGAGATCAAAAATGTAACTTGGATGCTAACAGGAAGGGTATTAGCATGGAGTTTTTTTTTTATCATCTTCTTGGAATTTGGTGGTAGAGGAGAACACAATACACGCAATAGCCTCATGGCACCTCTCCTGATCATGTGAGCTCCACATTCAGTTTCCCTCTTTTTTACTCTTTTGCTCAGTCAGAGTTAGATAATATCGATGATCGCCCTGTTTAGTGGTCCAGTTAATGAGCTCAGGGGGATGTGCATGCGTTCATTGTCACGCTTGTTCTGATCACTTGAAGGTGGCCCAATCACCTGGTACCTATTGGCACCACCTCTGGCCAAATGGGTTTTCTAGTGTTTTTGAGTGTATCCAGAGAGTGGCTGAGAGAGAGTGAAACTAAATGTGGCACTCACAAGATCAGGATGATCTGACAAGGCTACAATCCTCCTTAAATAGAATCTCTACCCTGCTACAACTACCACAGACTAGGTAGTAAGTACAGGGCTTTCAGCCAACAAATTCTTCAATGGAAGACCTCAGTGACCACTGAAACAAGACTGTGGTTATACTAGGTGCATCCTGGCTGGGAATGTGTGAGTGCTCAGTCACACAGATAAAGTGCTCAGTCACACAGATAAAGGCAGCGATTCATGATACATGCCAGCTTCTTCACATAGTTGGCTGTCAACGTAAGTGTAAAAGCGTACATATTTATATCTTTGTCATAGCTAATAAAAGGGAGATTGATAGCATTGTCGCTAACATGAGTTTTAAGGGCCAATATTCATTTTCACTTTACACTAAAAATAATAATCAAGTAAACAAGCCAACATTGAATTTACGGTCTTTACATAACACTCCTCGATAACGTTATGTTTTGGAAACATAACTGGCAATCTTGCTGGTTTTACCAGAGTTTTTTTTTCTTTCTTTGCTACTTCAGGGAAAATACTTTGCAATTGTAGTTGATTCTTGACTGGAATTTGTTGGTGAACCAAGATTTTACATCGCAATGGGTAAAACAGGGTTCTTTATGTGGATCCCATTATATTGTAAAGGGATTCCTTTAGGTTACATTTTAACCCCATGCTTCCATTGCACTGGTTCAACCAGGAAAGTGTAATAGCATTCATAATCATTCGTATCCTGGACATGTCACAGCTGGAGCCGTATAGCCAGGGAATGGGGATCAAATTCGGTGACATTCGAGATAGACTGTCGACATAAAACAGTTTCTAATATTAGGCCGAGAGAGTTGCAAAGAGTTGTCTTCCCCTAACCAACTAGTGTGTAAGATTTATTATAACATAAAAAGAAAGACAGGGGTTTGAGAGAAGTCTGCTTTAGTGTGTACACACTGCTTGGTGCGGACATGCCCAGTGTCTCATAATTTTGTGCAAGACACCTGAAACCTGGTATATATATATATATATATATATATATATATATAAATGATTTGTGACATCACAAACTGCAACAGTAATTGCAGTACAGGACCGCCAGAG
>JAODLI010059292.1:0-37097 GCA_027575585.1 Percopsis omiscomaycus | reverse complement strand
CACACACACACACACACACACACACACACACACACACACACACACACACACACACACACACACACACACACATACTCCATCCATAGTTCCATGATATTATTAGACCCTACCCAGCAGTGTGTTTTAGTGTTGCATCTCGTCTGTATTTTTTAGCAACCTATTTGGAGGTAAGTTTCCAACATGAGGGTGGTGCTACTGAGCCACCGTCAGACAACAGCCAGGGGTGTCAGCTCAGTAAAGTGTATGTCTCGTACATTTCTATACAGCACACATCAGTTTTTTGTAAATCGTCCTTTTGTAAACAGCTTCATAGCAAAGATCAAGAGAGATGATCATTCCAGTTCACATTTCTGCAAGAACATTTCAACACTTTAGTAGACCCAACAGCCTGACACTGGCAAGTTAAGCCTAGTTTTTAATAGCCTATTCTAAGACATATCGTTATTGATTTCTCGCCCGAACTGATGGAGAAGATGCCGAAGTCGAAACCGAAGCCCAACTTGTATTTTGTAAAGTTTGAAAAGCTCTCCTTGGTGAAATTAACAGCACACATACAGTACCCAACTTAAAGTAAGACTTCAGCAGCACTCTCTAGCCATCTACAATGAAAAACATCGTCCTAGCCACATAAAGATGGTTCACCCTACTTCTCGTGCGACTGCCCCCCCTGCAGCCTCCACCCCGCATCTCCAATGCAGAAACATACATTGCCAGGGCGCATATAAGGCGCTTTTTTGCACTGCAGGAACTCGTGCCACTTCCCAGGTTGTGCGAACGTTAACAGGAACGGATCACTATTTGACCCGTTCAGCCTTTCTGTTTCCATTGTGATGCTGGAACTATGGACATACAACGTTGCCTTTGCTCTTCGATTTCGACGTCAGTTCCGAGCACAACCAAATAATTATATATTTCTCCAGCGGCAGCACGCCAGCACCAACATTAGAATGTTAGAAACATTAGAAAGAGATTTTCCAGATAACAATGAGGATTACCTCAAGTTGACAGTTAAATGTTGCTAAAAATGTAACGCTTCATAGCAGCTGTAATTACTTGAAAACTGAATATAATGGTGAATAGAGTAAAGCAAAGGCGCTTTTATCCAAAGCGACTTACAATTATATGGAGCAGGTAGGGGTTAAGCATCTTGCTCAAGGATGATGCTTACAGGTAGGCCAACTCTGGGACCTGAACCCATGACCTTCTGGCTGGGAGTCCAGCTCCTTCTCCCAGACCACTAGACTATCCAACCCCCAAAAGATAAAAGGAATATGAATATCACTTTAAGAAACCACATATCATATAATAGTTCATAGTTAGTCACACATTGGAGATCCCAGAATAAAATCAGTTGACTCAAATATTTAGAACAGAAATATAGAGTCATGGTCTACGTTTTAAAGCATTGGTCCTTCACAATGCACCTATTCTATGTTCTTCTCATTGTGTCAGCTGAGATAGAATTGTGGTGATGGCATTAGTGATGAAGCTCATCTAAGTGGCATGGGAGCTCACACTGACAGATTTGAGATGTGGATAGGGTCACCACAGCGATGAACTAATCTATAGATAACCCTATTTTCTGTATCCGAGGTTGGTGTGAGCCATTGAAACTGAACAGGTACAACTGTACAGTATGAAGGTGGCTAATTATAGCATGTACTGTTCAGGTTCTGTTCACTGGTCAGGTAAACATGCACCGGAGTGGGACTCATTTTCAGCCCTTGAGTTGCAAGGTGCTCCAGCCCATTTTGGGACATTATGTACTATAATGAAAACTAACTAGATGCTTTTTTTTGTCACTATTTTATTTTACAAATATGATACAAAGAACACTCCTGCTGCTGCATTATTGGAGTTCTGTCCTGTCACTAAATCTGCATTCAATCATGTTAAAAATGTCGTCAAAAAGGTCACTTAAAATATGGAGACATGCCAAAACGTTGGTAAGCTGGTGTTTCTTGTTAGGCTTCCATGCACTCTCGTATGATGGTGGATAGTGATGCTAGTGCATTATCTATGATATTTGTGATCAGTCCATACTAGAGCAGCTCTGTTAGGTGTTGAGGGGGGTTTGCGAGGACAGTCCTGTGGTTCTGTTAGGAGTGCTTCTGATGGTATACAACACTAAGGACAGAGTGTGAGGGGATTTCTTTGGCCTGTCTGATGACATGTTTTATTCACTTTTTCTTTTCATCCTTTCAACCTGTCACGCCGGGAATATGGCATGCCCAAACATTGTGCCATTCCTTTGGGTATACTGTGTGTACCTCTGTGTTCTCGTACAACAAATTGTGGGACACTTTTGTTGCTGCATCATTCTTTCTGGTGAGAAAGACTATTTATAAAACATACATATAACCGAAGGCATATGTAAAGCATTTTATTTACAGCCTTTGTAAATAAAATGCTTTACATATGCCTTCGGTTATGTGTATGTTTTATAAATGGTGATGTGTACCATGTGATGATATATATTTGGCCACCGATTTTGATTTGACACTACAGTAAATCAGTACCAGAAGTGTGAGCTTTCACATGTATTCATCGCCAATTTAGAAGGTGGGATTATTGATAGGTCAAATGTGAAGAAAAAGAAAAGAAGAAGAACGGGCTTCTATGCAGGTTTGATGAAGCCACATCGCACCATTGGATAGGCTGTTTCAAAAGCATATCTAGGACCTGTGTAAATAGCAGTGGACTTACAAGCTGTGAGGACACCAGCCCTGGTTAGCGCTGGGAGGCTGCAGCAGCTCAGGTCTAGGAGAGTAACACTGATGAATACAACTACAATATATTTCAAATCGGTATCAATCCTATAGTTCTACCCAATGGCAGTGTTACATAACCTGTTCCCCTGGATGCTGTTTAGTAGCAGCTGAGTTCAAGAACAATAGCTCTGTGTGTGGCACATAATGTGTGCAAGAATAATGACCATTTGAGCCGTAGCAGCAGTGGACCTGAGACAGGCAGGTCTAGCTCTAGTGTCAGGCCTATGTTAGCCTCCAGGGACTTGTCGGTGCACTGCTGCTGGGCTAGGGACTAGGATGGATGAACATATGGAAGAGCAAGTGCAGTGGTCAAAGTTGTTTTTAAAGCTTAGGAAGTCCATCTTGCGTGTTGTCCATGGAGCTATTGTCAGAGATCCAATGTCTACAATGTCTAATCTGTGTAGGAGTCTTTAGTCTTTTATCATTTTTATCTTGTTGCAGCAGTGGCTCAATCATGGATCATCTTATTGCTTCAGAAATACTTTCAGAAAAAGTGTTGTTGCACTAGGCTTGTGGTGTTGCCACATGGCCTATATTATTCTTGTGTTATCATTATTTAATAATGGTGCTGACATTCAGAGGTGGGTTGAGCTCAGTTATTTGAGTTTTTCTGTCCTCTCCTGGGGAAGCAAGAGTCAAATAGATTAATTTTTTCAGTAACTGTTTTACTGTTTTAACTTTTTGTGTGAAGAAGTTTCGTGTGAAGTTGGGATGAGCAGATCGATATTGAAATAAATAAATAAATAAATATATAAATATTGACACTTCAAATTCTAATGTGTTCTTTTCAGTTCTGTGTATTTTATTGAAATGTAATGTGGATCTTGCAGCAAAATAATGGTGTATGATGGGAATTACTTCTTTTTCCTTCTCTCTCTGTTCCTCATACACAAACAGGCACACCACGAACACACACACACAAATTCAGACACACACTACAAAGTGCTGTGACAGAAAAAAAGCAAAGTATCAAAAGGGCAGACGGGTTATTTCACTCCAATAAACAATGAAGCAACATGTGATATTTGTCAGGAGTTAGATATTGAAACTTGCTCAAACACGTAAAAAACAACCACACGAACGAACATAAGATAATACAGCAGGGGCAATCGGAGTAGCAGGAAACGGATAAACACCCCCACATCCTGTGCCAGAGTTAGGCTACAGTATATTATTCAGGCATTATTCAGGTACTGTATGTAGTGATAACATCAGGTTATTTTACTAATTTGAACAGAAAATGTGCGTTATTTCGTGAGGTGCAGGATATTACAGTAATATCCTTTACATAACTGTTTATTTAAATGTTTTCTTTTTCAGATATAGGTTTAGATTTTCCATTTTCACAAAGCAAGTTTAATAAATGTGGCATGGGGAGAAGCACAAGAAGCACAAGAAGCACAAAAGACGAGCCTGCGCTTCTCTAAAGATATAATAGTTCCTTATAAATCCATATATACAAGTATGTACAGCCATGGAAAAGATTAAGAGACCACTGCCCATTTAAAAAATATAATATCTATATACAATTACATTTCTATTTAATACATTTCTATTTATATATTTGTTAATAATTTAATATATATATATATGTATATTTATTTATATTATTATATTATTATATTTACAAGAATATGCAGTGGTCTCTTAATTTTTTACCATGGCTGAATATATATATACTGTACACAGTACACAGTATATACAGTATATGTATATGGTAAAGCATTAGAAATGTGTTATATTATCATAATGATTATACAAAATACAAAAAGCATTATTTTATTCCTCAATAAAGCCTATACAAATATAAAGCTAGATCCCTCTGGAATCCCCCCACACACAAACGTACACTCTTTGAGGGCCACTGAACTAACCGTTGTCTTGTCTCTTTAGGTAATGGTTTCTAAGAAACGCCTGGAGAAGTTCCTGGGAGGGGATGACTTGGACAGTAACATTGTGCGCCACGATTCCAGCTTCAGTAGGTCCCCACTCACACCGCAAACCCTGACTAAGCATACACCAGTCCCACTGGACACATAGCATTAATATATGTGCGTGTGTGTGTGTGTGTGTGCACGTTCATTCCATCCATCTGTCTTTCAGATACTGCTGTTAGCGTGTGTGATGGCACATTTACTTGGGAGACAGAAGCTGAGCCTGTGCTTAAGAGGTACATTTATTGCTTCGGGGTCAAATCTTAATCATTTGTATTTTTTATTTATTTTATAGTCACTTTTAAGTCACTTTCGATAAAAAGGTCTGCTAAATGGCCTAATTGTACGTGTGTGTGTGTGTGTGTGTAAGTGTGTCGCTAGACATCAAGCCTGGTCGGCTGGTTGCAGTAGTGGGAGCTGTGGGCTCTGGGAAGTCCTCGCTAATATCAGCCTTACTGGGAGAAATGCAGAGTGTTAAAGGCTTTGTCAACGTACAGGTGACATCCCATTTATCTGTCTACCAGTATTCTTTTGTTATTTTTTATCTGTATTATTTTACAGGCACAGAGCAAGTAATTACTTGTACAGTAACATTGTTGGTTGCATAGCAACATGCCACTTGGAATAGTTTGGAATAGTTTCTAATAAAGGCTATTTTCAGCAAATTGTCTGTTTCTTTTCTATAGTTTTCTATACTTTTGTAAAACTGAAAAGCAATAAAACACACAGTTAACACACAGTTTGTGTGTTATGGGGAAAAACATCCCACCCTTGTTGTTGTTCTCAGTACCACATTAGTTCCCTGTTGTGTTCTACTGCTTCCCGTTCAGGTCCTTCCCTGAATCTACCTGTCTCTTTATTTTTTCCATGGCAGGGTTCAGTGGCCTATGTACCCCAGCAGGCATGGATACAGAATGCCACCCTGAGGGACAACATCCTGTTTGGCTCCCCTTTTGAGAGCAGCAGGTTTCAGGGGGTGCTGGAGTCTTGTGCTCTGGCTCCTGACCTGGAGCTGCTGCCAGGGGGAGACCTCACTGAGATCGGAGAGAAGGTGAGAAATCCTGGGCTTCAGGGCATCCCAGATTATCCCAGCGTTGACATGGTGATGTTGGCATGTCCATTGTGTGGGAGAAGGTCACTATGAAGCTGGAAGTCAACACCCCCTCTTCTATTCTCCTCCTTTCCTCCCCTGTGTTTGCCTCTCCTCTCCTCTCCTCTCCTCTCCTCTCCTCTCCTCTCCTCTCCTCTCCTCTCCTCTCCTCTCCTCTCCTCTCCTCTTGTTTTATATGTGTAGGGTATTAACCTGTCTGGAGGTCAAAAGCAGCGTGTTAGCTTAGCGAGGGCGTCTTACAGCCAGTCTGATATTTACCTTCTGGATGATCCTCTGTCTGCCGTGGATTCCCACGTGGGGAAGCACCTCTTTGACAAAGTTATTGGACCCAATGGAATTCTTAAAGACAAGGTCAGTGCTCGGAATACGTGTAGCTGATCAATGCATTTCTACTCTAGATGGATTATCCACGATATACTGTATATGCAGAATTAATACATGTTGTGATACTGTAAAATAACATTAAATGATTCAGTTAAAGAATTCTCTGTGTTTTGAGATATTCAGTGACAAATACTGTTTCTTAAAAAAATTACTCCGATTTTTTTTTTAGGTATAGCTAATATTAAAACCATTCAAGATAAAGTTGTGAGAAATATAGATGTGTTAAAGGCATTGCCACTATTTCCCAATGAATGTCCATGTTTTTGTGATGCCTCTACAGTATGTATCTGACATAAGAAAATCAGAAAAAGTTCAGCCAATCTCTTAATAATGATTCAAATTCTCTGCCACGAGTCAGATGCTCTCATTAACTAATAGTTGGATGAATAAAAATATCCTTTTGCTTAAAATTTTTTTATGTAGTAATAAATTATGGCCTGTATTGGCTGTGTTCCAATCGACAGGATGCTCCCTACTTACAGTAGGCAGCATTCTAAGGCAGCGTATGCGAGCTCCCGACATGTAGGCATGTCCCAATCGAAAATGGCAGCTGCCTATTAAGATACCTCTTTTTGTCCGAATTTGTAGGAAGCTTCATATCGACTGACTGAACGTTCCATGAAAGTTTGAAAAACAACATGGAAAGCCAAAGTAATATTTCAGGTTTCCTGTGATTAATGTCTGCATATTAACCTCACAGCCAAAGGTTTTTGTTCATGCTTATCCTTGCAGACACGCATCCTGGTGACCCATGGAGTGAGCTTCCTGCCCTATGTAGATGAAATTGTAGTCCTGGTTGATGGAGTCGTGTCTGAAGTGGGCTCCTACCACAGCCTGCGTGCGAGCCACGGAGCATTCTCAGAGTTCCTAGACACCTATGCCAAAGAGGACTCTAATAGGGCTCAGGAAATGACAGGTAATTCCAGCTGGTGTGCAATTGCATTACTGTGTATTTATGCACAAAAAACATCTGCAGAAGTGCTTTTGAATTACTCTTTTGACACTCTGCCTCTTTATATCAGTATGTTTCTTATCATAGCTGCTGTAGACTATATGTCTGATTTGTCCAAATATACAAAACCTGTGTCTGTGATAAGATAAAATAAGTAAAGCCCCAGGTTGGCTTTGCAAATTCATGTCAGCCAATGATTAGGTGTATAAAGGGATTTCAGTCATTACAAGCACTAAAGTGTGTCTTAAGATTTCAGACAATGAACTGAAGCAGCCATGTACAATTCCCATAATTAAGTAATCAAGTAAAAGCAGCCACCAGCGAATTTCTTGCATTAGAGGAAAAGTTTATATTGTATTTTATTCTTGTTCCTATAATATAAACCCGGTCCCATTTTCATTTGTCTTTTTTACAATATGTTTTTTCCTCTTTTTAAAAGTATTATAAAGTAGAGACAACTTTAATCAGTTTTCCCTATTCCTTGAGAATAACAATAATGTAGTTTTCTCTGGGTTTAATGAAAGCCTGAGGAAACTACTGGGCATGAGTTATTTAAATGCCATTTGCTTCATTAGGCACAGCAAGAAATAATTGTATCTTTCAAAAAAAAATTATATCTTGAAAAATTATAACCAATACAGTAAGGGTGTGGAACTAATACTGAACCCTGGAGTACCACTTTAGAGACAGGAAAAGTTTAGAGCTAAAACCAATAAAAATAGTGTCTACAGTATATTAAATTGTTTTTGTTACCTTGAGAAAAGTGGTACCTTGGTGGTAGAAGCAAACATGCAGATAGAGTGCATATTTAATTTCTATAAAAATATAAAACCGGTTTGGAAAATCCACATACTATAATTCTCCACAAATACCTTATTTATTGAAAAATCTAGTGCCAGAGTTAGGCTAGCAGGGTTGTATGCTTTCACTTTCCCATCGAGTGCCTGAGCCCAGCACCTAACAAATACTGTAGGATGTACATGTCACCTCAGTTTTTCCTGCCCGCAAACAACACATGTTCCATCTGATGCATGGGCAGAGCCCGTCCTGGGTGCTGTGGCAGTGCAGGTCGTCTCTGACGGAGATGACCCTCAGGCCGACGGCGCTCTAGAGGACGTGGTTTCTGTCACACTGAGAAGAGAGAGCAGTATTCGCCGGAGCCTGCGCAATGGAAGGTGAGACAGAAGGATAAAGTGTGTGTGGGGGAGGGACTTTGTACGCACATGAGAATTCCAACATTATATAGAGATTCTGTGATGAAAGCTAATGTCCATCAGACAAAATAAGAAAAATCTATTTTATCTTCTCTCTATGTTGCCATGTACCGTATCTCTCTCCATCGCTTTCTCTCATTGGGTCTCTCTCCCTCTCTCCCTCTTTGCTCAGTATCCGGCTAAGACTGAATAGTTCCATAAAAAAGACGGAGGATGTTAATGAAATGAAAAAGGGCCAGAGGCTGATAGAGAAGGAAACCATGGAAACGGGACAGGTAGGTCTACATTGGTTTATTCCAGTTCTTCATCTGTGCTCTTACATTACACAACACACAACCACACACACACACACACACACACACACACACACGCACACGCAGACATTCATAGCAGAAAAAGGCGACCATTTGAATCAACTTATAATTTTATAAGTTAAAATTAAGTATAATTGATGATTTCTTTGTTTTGCTCAATTTAGGTACAGTAGATGATTAAAAGGTCCACTCCTCGATTGAATTGCAACGACCCCACAAAACCCCAATGTCCCATTCAAAACAAATAGTTTACTTTGGGTAGACTGCAGGGGCTAACTACAGGTTCAATATCCCATCACTGTCTGAGTGTTTAGACTGTGCCTGTTTATCTACCATCCAGGTGAAGTTATCGGTGTTCCTGCAGTACCTGCGTGCAATGGGCTGGGGCTACACCAGCATGGTCTTCGTGGTGTACTTCATTCAGAACATTGCGTTCATAGGCCAGAACCTATGGCTGAGCGACTGGACCAATGACGCCGTGGACTATTACAACATGACGTACCCCGACTGGAAGAGGGACACCAGGGTGGGCGTGTTCGGAGCCCTGGGGGTCGCTCAGGGTAAGCCCGGTCACTTAAAGGGATTTATTTTTGTGTCTGTTTACATTTAAATCATTCAGTGCAATGGTTTTTAAACTGACCAAGATTTACACGAGGATCTAAATGTTTTTCCAATAAAGGTGGAGCATTTTATATGTTTCAGGACTATCATTTGTTCAAACATTTGGAGCTACAGTAAGACCTCCCACCTTTAATCGCATAACAGAATAAACGGCGAAAAATAAATAAATGGAATAAACAAACAACCATAAACACAACTGAAAAATGTATGCACATTTTATTAAAGCCAATACAACTAGAAAAATAAATAACATTTTGAGATGATCTTTAATTATATTGCAAATCGTCAGGGGGGAAACAAACCCCACAAGAAATGATTTACCATAAAACGTAACACAGGTACACATTGAATTTCTTCAGGGCAATAAAACAAACCAACACCCCAGCCCCTTAGTATACAACAAAAAAGGAAACTCACTGTTCAAAATAAAATACAATTCTAAACTCCCTACCTAAAAAAGTAACAAGAGAATACGGGGTAAAACAAAAATGGTAGCACACCCCTGCAGTTTCCAGTTAATTAGGTAGATAACCATGTTACAAAATACAAGGCACATGCATATAGCAACAACAGCAGGACCAAAAATGAGAGAGACTAGACTGGAGCTTCCCTTTATACAGCCACCACAGTAACACATACACAATATGGAAATTAAAATGTAAATGAAGCCCAACTTAATTTAGTTTCAAAAGCAGTTGAACATGGTCCACATGTCCCACAAGCAAAAATTATATCAATGTATGCATTCCAAACAAACTCGTGTTGTGCTTATTTAAGTGGGTTAGGGTTAGGGTTAGATGTTATAGTCACTTTGCTTGTTGCTGAGAACATTATCCTTGCATACTATCACTGGTGTGCATACAGTATGTATGGAGCATAAAACACATTGGTTCCTTAGTATCTAATGTAAATAATTTCAGATACAGTATGAAGCTAATCTTTCCCATGTATACCCTTACAAAAAAAACACACATTTCACATGTGATAACAGGTGGATCACGTTGTTCACATGTGATCATGTTAAGTTGATGTGTTTTTTTGTAAGGTTGACCATGTTGCCAGGCAACAGTGATAACAACTACGCCACCATCCTGTGATCCTGTGATCCAATGATGAAATTGCATTATGATACTCGGGTTTTCACACTATGCCAATAATCTGTAAGGCCTTGCTGATGACAAGATGGTAATGAATTCCCAGCCTTGACGATATTTGATAAAAAAACGAATGGCTGCTGAGGTTCTTTAAGGGTGTCTTACCTATGATATAACTACCTCTTGTGGTACCTGCCATGATTATCAAGTGCCCATTGACCATATATGTCTATTAATGGTACATTTCACCAGAGACACATTGTACTGTACTGATGCTGAATACCATAGGATTGGGTCTCCTCTAGAGATATTTTCATATTGATTGCAGTTGTGAGTGAGGCAGAGAGAAAGTAGATAAGAGGGTTAATTGGTGTTGGGTGGATTGGGTTTCGCTAGCCAGCTTTTTTTGATAAGGAAGAGTTCATGGTATTTGCTACTGTATGTGTATGTATTGCTGAACAAAGAAGAAGCAAATGAAGCGTAATGTCATATTATATTTTTTTTATCTTCATTATAAACCAGTTCATATGAATGTGTGAGTTTCATGCAAAAAGCCTTTATAGACTGACCCTTTGGGTTGTCCTTGGTAATTCAAAATATATATAACCAAGGCGGTTTATCGATTAGAGATAGCATTATGATTTTTAATACCACACTTGCGTCGAATTGTGTTGACTTCAGTGGCAATTATTCCGTAGGCTTTCAGATGCAAAGAAGAAAGACCTTGTTCACCCCTACGTGGAGTTCAGAACTCCACTTTGCCACTAAGAGCAGCAAAGGCCTGTATCATGCCTTCTGTAAGCTCTGCCGCATTGACATAGACGTAAGTAGTAGGGGGAAAGGGGCTTTAGATTGGCATGCCTCTACAGAATGGCACAAGGATCATTCTAGTTCTTCCTTAACATCATTTGCTCCGAACACAACCACAATGGGATGATAAACAACTGCTGCCAAGCTGACCAAATGATTTCATGCTGTGAAACATCGTAATCCTTTCTTTTATAGTCCCCTAATTACTAGGTATTTACCCTGTAAATATATGGTAAGTTATAGTTTCTTATTGGTAATTACCACAGGTAACAAGAATGTAAATACAGAGAAACTACAAACTAATTACTAAGTATTTCCCAGGTAAATATATGGTAATCATAATATATTATTGGGTAATTACTTAAGGTGATTAGTATGTAAATACAGAGAAACTACAGCTGAAATACAAGGAAAAAACCTCCACTATTAAATATCAACTTGACTAAGTACTGTGTAGTTGTGACCTGTTTAGGTTGGTATAACTCAAATTGAATTGCATACTTCCTAGGAAAGTAGGCAACCAATTTATATAAACACTCTATTACCCATTAATTCAAGATATATTTCTTGTTATCCAAGGTTATGTTGGTAACAGCCCATGTCTATTTATGTACTATCTCGAAATTAAGATAGTAATTTCCCATAAATAACCTTGTTTTACATAGTTATTGTTCATTTTACTCAGTAAGTAAAATGAAACTGTACTGCAAAAGAAAGCCATGTTTGTTTCCATGGTATTTTGAGGCTTCTACCATATAATCTGTAAAAGATCATTCCTTTTTCCATGTAATCACAAACTTGTACTTTGTATGTAGGAAAACATGAGAATTTACTGAGTAAGATTAAACTGTACTGTAAATGAAGCATGGTTTGTTTCCATGGTATTACCAGGCTCTTACCATATACTCTGTAATAGATTGTCCTTCCCTTTTCGGTAACATGCAATCGTCACAATGTTGTACCATATATAGTCTGAATTTACTCAGTAAGTAAGATGAAACTGTACTGAAGGAAGCCTTGTTTGTTTAATGGCTTGGTATTACCAAGCTCTTACCATATAATCTGTAAAAGATCATTCCCTTTTCCATGTAATCACAAACCCGTAGTTTATATGTTCTGCAACGTTACCAAGGAAAACATGACTATTACTCGGTAAGTAAGATGAATTCAATCTGAGTTATTATTCAGGTATTACTACCTGGGAACATTTGTTTGTCATTTCTCTTTACATACTTGTTATCTGTGGTAATTACCGATAACAAACTATAACTTACCATATATTTACTGGGTAAATACCTAGTAATTAGGGTAATGTAAAAGGAAGGGTTACAGAAACATCACCACTCTTACAGGAGTTTAGACTGCAGCTCAAAAATTGACAAACTGATTTATGATTTAGTAGCTAAATGTTTGACCCTAGGCAGAACCAAAGCACAATCTTTGTGCTTTGAAATAGTTTGAGTAATGTTATTGCCTTAAGTTATGTTTTGAGTAAACGAGCTAAAAGTCTGTTGGAAGACCATCAGTGCACTTGCATTTGAGTATTGAATTAAAATGACTGTCGACTTACTAAAATGAGAAACTTTATTGTCTTAATTTCATACTAATGACATCCCCCCTCCTTGTTGAGCCTTTGTCCTCCTTTTCAGGGTCATGCTTCTGGTCACCCTAAATGGTTAGTGTTAGTTAAAGTCAGGCTTTTTATACTGGTGATCTTATACAGCCGGTGGCATGGCCAAACACAATATAGCTTTGAAAGCAGTTGACAGCCCATTTAGGTTCTTTGCAGTCTAACCTCTAATTCGTCAATGTCTGAGGCAACCTCATAGCCATCTTTCCACAGTTATTTGAGCTGCAGATGAATGCAGTTTTACTGTACTTCTCCTATTTCTTTGTCTGCCATTCTCTGCTAGGTCTTTTTGTGTTCCTCGGCACGCTCCTCTTAGCCAACGGATCAATCGCTGCATCTCGTATTCTGCACTCACGGCTGCTCAACAACATCTTGAGAGTTCCAATGGTCTTCTTTGACACAACACCCACTGGCAGAGTAGTCAACCGCTTTGCAAAGGTCAGTCTTGATTGTGTTGGATTGGGAGGTGAAAAAAGGTCTTAAGTATATACACATTTATATATATATATATAAATAAAAATGTGTATATATACTCACACACTCAGAACAGGCTATTCCTAGAAAATTGACACTGATATAATTTCTCTGCACACCACACACTCGTAGGTACATTAAGGATAAGGTTAATCATAGTCTACTTGTCTTCTTGTAGCTATGCTTGTTTATCACCTGAGGACCAGAGAAGAGCAAAACATGAGGCATTGGGGAGGTGCCCGCCCGTTTGGTCATGAAGTTAATTAGAAAATGCAAAGTAGAGCATTAAGGTTTACATTTACATTTTTTTTTTTTTATATTTACAGTATTTAGTAGACGCGTTTATCCAAAGCGACTTACAATTAGTACATTTGTCAGCAATTACATGGTGCTATTACATGGAGGTAGAGGTTAGGCATCTTGCTCAAGATGCTTACAGGTAGGCCAACCCTGGAGCACGAACCCACAACCTTCTGGCTGGGAGTCCAACACCTAGACCACTAGACTATCCTACCCCCCTGGTGTTGAAATTGTAAACATATTCTCCTGGGGAGGAAGAGTCCGGACTCCCCAAAAGGTACTGTAGATGGATGTGTACAAATCCATCTACACTCAATCTGGTGACATCATCTCCTATAGTTTTACTGATAAACATTACATCAATTTGACCTGTAAAGCTAAAATACAGGGAACGCCCCTTCACAGCTCAGCCCCAAATTACTTGGGCTCAGTCACAGATGTATTCAAACCTTGGTGACACCCCTGCATGTGTGTGTGTACAGGATATATTTACAGTGGATGAAGCCATTCCCCAGTCTTTTCGTTCCTGGATACTTTGCTTGCTGGGCGTGCTGGGAACACTGTTTGTTATCTGTTTGGCCACACCCTTCTTCACCATCATCATCATCCCTCTGGCTGTGGTCTACTACTTTGTAGAGGTGAGCAGAGGTTGTTTGACCCTATGGGTGTAATTATGTTTGTGAAATTAATTTGTGTCTAGTTTACTCCCCATTTACTTTCCTTGAAGCATGTGGGTAGTGCTCTAGTCAGCACAGGATGTCAGCCTGGAAGCCTACCTTCAAACATCTAAACCTGCGCTGTATTTTGTACTTCTCCCCATCAATCCCAAGCGCTTTTATGTAGCAACCTCAAGGCAGCTGCGAAGGCTTGACTCTGTGTCACGTTCTCCCATCTACTCCCACTTTGGAGAGACGGTGTCGGGTCTGTCAGTGATCCGAGCCTATGGTCACCAGGACAGGTTCCTTAAGCACAATGAGGACACCATCGACGAAAACCTCAAGAGTGTCTACCCATGGATAGTCTCAAATAGGTAGGAGGTTGATTGCAGGTTTACATACGAACACCTGTCACAGGATTCTTTAATGTACAGATGTAATAAGGGCTCTATTTTCACACAATGTACAGTCTTAGCAAGGAATGGTGTTTCAACGGGAAAATATTGGTGCAAATTGCTGGTGCTAATGCTAAAAGGCTGAGTTTACATGAATACATTAGCAATGGGTGTGTTGAAAGTGTATCATTGTGATAATCATCATTACATTCACACCATTACATTCTTTAAAAAAAGCCAGTGTTAGTTCACCAATTTCCACATGAGTAAAGAACAGAGCAATTGAGCAACAAAGGCATGGGTGCCTTTCACCCACACATGGCAATAAGGCAAACAGAGCTCCAGCAGGGCTCCAACAATTACATTCCCACATCTTAGAAATATTTGACTTAATGAGGTTTGTGTAGAAGAAAATTGCCACTAACCTACAATATGCTTGCCACTTGCTAAATTAGGTGTTATAAGTGTTATGAGGACAAAATTAGAACATAATGACATGTATTTTTTAATGATTGTACATGTTGCAGATGGTTGGCTATCCGTCTGGAGTTTCTTGGAAACATGGTGGTGTTTTTCGCTGCTTTGTTTGCTGTAATCTCCAGAGAGTCACTTGACAGTGGCCTTGTTGGCCTTTCCATCTCCTACGCCCTTAACGTCAGTCTTCAGGACACACAAACTCACAAACACAGACATACATCACATACACATAAAATAAATAAAATTATAATAAAATAAAAAATTAATACAAATTATAATAATCTAGCAACGATAATAAAATAAATCTCCATGAGAGTGCCACTATCTTGTTCAGGCAATAACAAATAAGCAATACATAGTTGTATTGATTTCCATTGATTGTGCACGTATTTGAGGACTCAACTGTGGCTGTGTAGGTGACCCAAACCCTTAACTGGCTGGTGAGGATGACCTCGGAGCTGGAGACCAATATTGTAGCTGTGGAAAGAGTTAGTGAATACATGGAGCTCGAGAATGAGGTCAGTTTTAGGACAAGAAACCTATACGCACTTCATTGGCTTCGCAACTTCACCAAAACCAAATTCCACCCGTTTTCCTCATTTGCAGATATAGATAATGATTTATTAGCAATGTGTTAGTGATGGACATTTTTTTATTTACATTTTGGCAAGTATATAGCCTATTTTACATAATATATATATAAAAATGAAATCAAGTATTGATTGTTATAATGTCAAATATCTCGTCTGTTTATTGCTAATGCATCTGTCATTTACGGAGATATCACAATACACATTTCAGCATTAAAGTAAACTGTACCCATCAGTTAGTCTTCAATAGCAAATAGGCCCCGTTAGGCCCAGTGGTAGATTAGGCCAATAATGGAGTTAATATGACACTCTGTATGTATTCCCTATAGGCCAAATGGTTGACTGACACTCGTCCTCCAGAGAAATGGCCTGAGGCTGGAAGGCTAAGGTTTGAGAACTACAAGGTCCGCTACAGACCTGAATTAGACCTTGTGCTCCATGGAATCACCTGTGACATCAGCAGCACAGAGAAGGTTTGCAAAATAAGAAATTGGGAAACAATTTTTCTGAACTTTATATGTGCATAAATTGTACCACAAAGATTGCATCGCCTCAGGCTACATATATCCTTTCAGTAGTGTCTATTGACAAGCCTTCATCAAATGCATGCTGGTGTATGCTACAATATTTGTGAATAGCTGTTTAGAAATCCTTCACAGGTGTACGCATGTGGTTTGGTGTAGCAGCCTTAAAACAACACGTAAGCAGGCCTATGTCATAAGTGTACTACATAGCTCTACATAGAAGTTAATATAGGGTCTTAACCCATATGAAAGACAGGACACTTCTACAATGGAAAAGACTGCAGTGAACAGCAAGGGTATTTAGAGATAAATGTTGGTTTAGAGATTTGTTTGCGAAAACATTGCAATCAAAGGCTATGCCTAAGAGAACAATTAAAGGTTTTTAAGGATTCTTCACTATTTTATTTGTTCCACCTTGAAAAGAGTACTGTGGGGAAGGTAAGTTAATGCAGTTTCTTACATAATGGGTATTACTTCAAGCAGGGATCTATTGATGCCTATGTACACTCACACACACATACCTATCTCGCTTCCTCCACCTATTTAACATATTTATGCTGAATGTCGCTTCTAAAATGTTTATAATTATTTATTATTAACCTGATTATGTGTGATTAAGTGATGCTCACTTATCCTGATGTGATATGTATTAGGCCAGGGCCAGGGCACAGGAGTTACCTTTGGCTACATTAGTCTTTAATTAGTTATTAGAAGACAAACAGCATTTTCTGAGTTACATTAGTTTGTCTAGTTAATAAGAAAGGAAGAGAAAATCACAGTCTAATTCTATTCAATTGAGCGATTTAACACTACTGTTACTAATATTCTCTTGTTTAATCTTAATGTATACTTACCCCAGGCATTGTAGATCAATAATTATGGATGGTCTTTTTTCCTTTGCCTCCCCCAGTTTTAAAATACAGGACCTATAATTTCAAATGTTTTGCACAGTAAATAACATGTATACATGCATAACATAAACACAGTACTGCATATACTGTATATAAAACGTGCTTTTTGAGGTGAATGAAGCTTGACACCATTAAGAGAAAACAAAATGCATGTATTATGCCTTGCTGATGTTTACAAAAGAATGTGTGAGCCATTTCCAATTTTTCCCCACTATGCTCTTAATTTTGTGTGCATGTAGATTGGTATAGTGGGTCGAACTGGAGCTGGGAAGTCAAGCCTGACTAACTGCCTGTTTCGAATAATCGAGGCTGCAGAGGGACGCATCATAATTGATGGCACAGATATATCCACAATAGGGCTACATGACCTCAGAAGCAGACTTACCATCATACCACAGGTGCGTCCCTCACAATCACACATCAAGACACAGTGGAAAAAACAGTTACAGAATTTTCATAAACTAGAGTTGAGCCAAAGTCTATTGTCTAATAGTTTACTAGCGAGGGGGTGGTGTAAACGACCAAGCAACTAGCCGGCGAATAAAAAAAGGACAAAATTGCTTTTTTGTACTGCAGATATAAAATAATGTAAAAAAGTAAGGAGTAGAAGTAAAAATCAACCAAATATTAAGGCATAAAATATTTATTCTGGCACACCCAGAAACATATGTACAGTACCTGCACCATGTTTAAATAAAGATACTTTTGTTTAAGGACCCAGTGTTGTTCTCTGGAACCCTGAGGATGAACCTAGATCCTTTCGAGACCTTTAATGATAAGGACATCTGGCGAGTGCTGGAGCTCTCCCATCTGAAGGAATACGTGGAGGGCTTACAGGAAGGCTTGCAACACGAGGTCTCAGAGGGGGGAGAGAACCTCAGGTGGGTCGAGTACAGTAGTAATGGTAGAACTATCAGAGTACAGTGTTTTTTCCCAGGTGACTGAACATAAATATCACAACACATTCGCTTTGTCTTCTAGTAGTCACTATACTGGGAAATCTTGGATGCCAATTGACAATTGTGTCTTATATAGATTCTGTATCTTTATTTGTTTGTATCTGTACCATATTATTTGCTGCAGCAATGGACCATTCTCCTTTTCTCTAAGCTAACCAAACCAAGTTGAACCAATGAATAAATAAGCCAAAACTCCTCACTTCCTCCTGCATGATGAAGTTGTACTGTATTGTCGTACAGATTGTTACACTACAGTACATTATTCTCGTGGTCAGCCATTTTGTTGCCATCAAATGAGCTTGTGTCCGAGTGCAGTACAATCCACCTATGCATAAACAAATTCATTAACATTGACAAATACAATTAGCATTCTGGATACATCACAGCCAATAATGAGTACCTGCCAGGTTGGTACTTTCTAGCATTTTACGGATGAGTTGATGTGTGGGCTGAATGCAAGCCTAATGGGCTGGCAGTGCACCCATTTAAATGCCTCACAGAAGTATACGCAATATACACATAATGGAATGTTTGACGAATATACAGTAGGTTTATTATTGCCTAGGATATTCAGCACTTGGCTGCATACTCTTGTGGAGTCATAGTAGTATAGGCTTATATTCCGACGCAACACATGACCAGCTGATTCGCTGCTACACCTTCAACCACAGAGAGCGGATCTAATCAGGAAATCAGCCGGTGTGGTGTTTTCTTGGAGTGAATAACTGTTTCGTTTAGGTGCTTGATGACATGTTGAGAGAGCCTCTGCCCTAAAGCAATTACCCCCCAATCGTGTTTGTTTTATTCACTATACACAGCTGCTAAGTACTCCCGTACACAGGTTTCAACTTCCCTTTTTTTTAAAGCCAGCGCATTTGTGTTTTTCAAGTGTTGGCCAGAGGCAGCTGCTGTGTTTGGCGAGAGCCCTGCTTAGGAAGTCTCGTATCTTAATCCTGGATGAGGCCACGGCAGCTGTGGACCTGGAGACAGACAACCTGATCCAGATAACTATCCGCAAAGAATTCTCTCACTGTACTGTCATCACTATTGCCCACCGCCTGCACAGCATCATGGACAGCTCCAGGTAAAGTAGCGGCATCTCCAAATGCTTCTTCACACACACTACTATGAATGTCTACATTAAAGAAGACATGCCCTTGTGGCATACATTGCATGAGGGTCACTCGCACTCGAATGATACAAAACTTTTCAGAAGTTTCATTTAGAATAGTGTGCACACACAAGTGTACAGGTGCAGGAGCAAGACACTGACTGCCGCCTGAAAAAGGGTTAAGAAGTCTGCATGCTGAATAGCTTCCAAAATGTTAAAGGAGATAAAGTAAAGCATTATGTTGTTGCCGGAGAAAGACTTGTTGTCACATTTATTGTTGCATATAAAAAATGTCAGCAACATTGAGTTTGTCTCAGATGCTCAAAAATGTATTTTTTATTTAATTTAATTAAGTAACATCTTTCCTTTTAAAATCAGCACACCTGTAAAGCTAGTTACACATAGTAAAATTACATTTCTGTTATACCAGCAATCACAGAACACCTCTTGACCAATCAAAGTGTGAGCGGTGACCGGACCTAGTAATACAAATTACATCTGTCCCCTGATACGCTAAATAAATAAATAAATTGCCATGGCCAGCTGTGCACCTGTGGTAGGGCAGCATGTCAGCCACTGAAGCATATCTCAAAAGAGAAGTAGACATGAAAGGAGTTACAGCGGCTCAGTTATCCTTTGAGCACTATTGTTTTCTAGGTGTGATGTGATGATGAATATAAATTATATTTCTACAGTGTCATACTTGATAGGGTGACTTTGGGACATGCTTGTAAAGGCTGAGATGTACAAGGATTTCTAAAGCTTAAGTGCAAGCTAATTGTTTGGTCCATTGTAAATTCTACTAAGAAAGGGCTCAAATTATTTAGTGAATTAAAGCCCCACTGCAGCCATTGAGATTTATTTCTAAAGCAACCCAAAGTATCTGCTCAGAATGACGTGCATGTTTTTATGGCCGTTGATTTATTCTGGATGTGTAAATAAATACGTGTAATCATTCATTCTAATTTGTCCGTCGATATCTGCATTTCCTGAGAATAGCTCAATTTCCATCTGTAACGAAAACAACTTTATATTTGCCCTATAAACCACAATAAACAATTCTAGTGTTGTATTGTAACTCCTAGCACACTGACACAACCTCATTCCTTCAGACTGTACGTGTGTCTTTAGAAAAGTAGCCCAAGAAATACATTATAATATAAAACAAATGACTGGGCCAAGTAATGTGATTGGTCTTTTCAGTCTCCATGTCAGGAACTGAAGGACGTACAATACATGTTTGACACTTTTTACTTTACATCATAATATAAAATATAATAATATAAATACCCAATCTATCTATCTCTATCTCTCTCTCTCTCTCTCTCTCTCTCTCTCTCACTGACAGGGTGATGGTGCTTGATGCTGGTAAGATTGTAGAGTTTGATTCCCCTAGAAAGCTGTTTGAAAAACAGGGCCACTTCTATGCCATGGCAAAGGATGCTGGAATAACAGGAGTAGAAGACACAGCCCTCTGATTTTTCCATTATTACCTGTATTGTGTCTGTGTGTGTTTGATGTCAAATAATTTTACAGTCAAAAAGATACATTTGTTTTCTGATTGGATCTAAAAAAAATTATTGTTCTGTGGTGTATTCAATTTGGCGCATTTTTTTATTTATAGAATTGATTAATCACATTCTGTGTATCATTTTTGCCTAAGTAATAAATGCATCTAATACTTTGTTCAGTGTGTTTATTGAAGACAGGCTTAACATAAACGCGATTCACCCCTCCCGTTGAGTATCGCTGGCGTGCGGTCTACCAGCCTCCAGGGCACCCCAGCTGCTCACCTGGACCGAATTACAACATTGGTTTAACCTGTGGTGAGGGTATACGTGCAGGGGGTTGGGGATGTCTGGGTGTCCCTAGTAGGCTACTCCGAGAGCCAAATCGACTATATTAATTGTGCTTTTATTAAAACAACCGAGCTTCGCCTGGCGCTTCCCTAGACTTTGTGTTTCTGCGGGTATGTGTTCCTGGGTCTTGTTACGTTTGCGCGTGCAGTCAACCTAACCACCCAACTAAAGAATGACCGACCGGTTTCAGAGTGTAGCGGCGTACGAGCCCACCTCCGACCGGTTCTTCCGGCGACCACAAACACACATCAGACCGTCCGACCGACTAACGTGTGCAGCAGACAAACGCCTGCTAACCCCGCCGCTTTCCCAATGTCCGACCTCATAAGAATGAGCGCAGCAGACCAAGACAGTGCCGGCGGCGCCCGGGACACCCCCGTGTCTGTTCCTACGCTGGAGGAGAGATGGGATCGCCATTTTTAATTTGTACTTGATCTGAATCGTTATTGTGTTATATACTGTTTTGATGCTTTACAGATTTAAGTTTGCACTATTTAAACATTACCAACAAATATTGTGATAGTTTATATCACCCATCCCTTTTTATTTTTATATATAAATATACATGTATTTTGAATAATAAAGTATAAAAAATTGAAGTGGTTATTCTTGTGAAATAATTGATAGCACTTAAGATGCCATGTTTTATTTTTTTTATAGCGTCACTCTGAAAGACTAACAGTTATTAGTTTAGTTCATTCATCATGCTCAGTGCAGTCTGAACTTAATTTGCCAGCTTGTGTTATTGATGGCAAAATGTTTACAGTGATATGTTTTAATTCAATGGAGATGCTGGTGGATATTAGGAGTCCCTATTCTGCCATGGTAAGAAAGCTGGGTTGTTGAATTAAAATGTTATGGTTGTGGTAGGGTGCACTGTGCACATATATTATCTAATTGTTATCTTGTTAATTTGATGTCTGTGCTTTGACTTGAAAAGACATAACATAACTTAACATATGACCTTTTACACAGTGTAAAAATACTGGATTATTGCGGATTTATTCCGCCGTTCTGTGTAAAAGGTACTGAGGCAAAATGGAATGTTTACTAGTTGTAATTAAGTTACAGATATTACAATTACAATTTGATATCTACTATGAACATTTCGACTAGTAAGAAATCAGATTTTTGATATCAAGAATTAACATTTTGACTAGTAAGAAATTTACTGTATCTATATATACTGTATATAGAAATATACTGTATATCTTTAATTAGGATTGCTACTAGTCAAAATTACATTGCTATTATTGCTTGGAATTGGAACAAGTCAAAAAGCAATTGTTTATGTGCAATTGCTATTACTGCTATTGATTCAATGTTAAAAGTGTTTGCCTTAGTGGGGGAGTGAGTGAGTGAGTGAGCGAGCGAGCGAGCGAGAGCAAGAAACGGTGGCAGAGCAAGACAGCGTGTTTGCGGTGGATAACTGGTGAGCTGAAGGAGGTAAGACCACCTCATATATTCATATTTGTGTATGATCAGTTTCATGATCAAAGGGATTAAATTAAACACTTCAACAATGGCTTTAAGATATGGAGCACAGGTATTGCTTTTTGGTTTGATTATATCTCTGGAAAACAAGTAAAACCTTGTAGTTTTTACCGGAGTATATATATGTTCCACATATATCATATACAATTAGATATACAGTATATGATTGTATACTCACAGTATTTCTATACTTCACATTTTTATTCTATTAAATTATGATTTCACTTCACCTTTTTGCTACTATTCTGAGAAATTCCGTTATTTGTATTCCTATGTAATTTAGTTTGAACATTTTACAGTGTTGTAACTGAACATGTATCATATATCATTATGATTCTCTGACTCACTTCTAGTACTTGTGATTTAATTCATTTTTATTCTGAACAATCCACCTGTCATCAAATATTCAAGTAACCTATCATGATTTCATGTTTTTACTGACACATTTAAATGTTATGCTAGTTAGATGAATGTCTGAAATTCAAATTGATTAAAAATACTTTATTTACTTTATAAATGTGTTTTTTTTCCATTCGTGTAGAATGTACTGAATCTCCTGCACAAAATAATGTCTATGACTGTATTTTACAAATGGAAGTTATATTATAGAGATAAAACATATCCTGCTCAATATACATACATACTGTATATTATCCTATTGAAACTTAGAGAAATTACCTTGACATACTGATTAATTCATTTGACTGTTTTTTCCCCCCACTCAGTCTATATTTAGTAATTAAAAGCTCTGATTTACAGGTCAGAAATAGCTCCCAACAGGTTTCTAATCGGCAGCACCACTGTGGTTTAACCACAGTTCAGTCAGAACATCCATAATTCATATAGCAAGGGCGGTATGCATTGAAAGTGATTGATGTATATTTTCATTATATATTTCTAGCTCAAATACAACTACATCGACATGAACCAGTCTGAGGCACTGCCGTTTCTCTTCTCCTGTAATGTCAGTCCGAGCGCCACGCCAGAGCTTGATATAAGTGTCTCCAGAAGAGAGCCGCTGCTCATCGCTGTCCCCATGACCATCCTCTACGGTGCTATCTTCTTGTTTGGTGTATGAACACTTTATTTGATACACACTATGCAAATGGAGACACTCATCAAGTATGTGTCTGGAATTAGGTTTGAAACTCATGCATGCCCCTCCTGCACCTGAGTGGCTTGAAGTCCTCTTTACCCCTCCCCTATAGCCAAGTGCAGTTCGGTTTGAAAATGTAACCAGTGAGCTGAGTAGGTTTTTGGGTTTTAGGGCACTATCACACAATTCAGGATTGTACCTTTATACAGTATATACAGTATCAAAAAATAGTTACTTGCTGTGATATTTACCTATACGATACTAGATTTAAGACCGCTACACAGTAAAGTAAATGTTTTACAGGTTTTGTTCAATGGTGTAAGCATGCTGACTCTCCTGATGGATGCCCAAATGAGAGTCAGTGTTATCCGTCTCTACCTTCTCAGCTTAGTCATGTCAGGTACACCAGCTACGAATTACTACTCAACCCATGAATCACCCCACACACTAAAGGAACCTCGCTCAGTGAATGACACCAATGTGAGATTCTGCTTATTTTCTCTGCTCTTAGACATTCTGCAGCTATTGACTATCCCTGTGACTTTGTATCGGTACTACTGGGAGAGCTACCCCTGGCGCCTGGGTCAAGCACTGTGCAAGGTTTACTTCATGGTCCGTCAGATGTACTGCGCCACCACAAGCTGTGTTATTATGGCCTTCACCACTGAGCGCTATGTAGCCATCTGTCACACCATGTGGTCTGTCTCCAGCCTGAAGGTACATAGGCTTGATGAAGCAACGGCTTAAGTGCAATGCAACTAGAATTTAGAGAATAGAATAACCTTTTATAGAATTAAAACATTTATTGTATTTATATGATACAAACATAAACAACATTGGGTTACCTTTTTGGAACTGACCAAATAAATAATACATAGTTATACAGTAGATATTTTGTATCCCAAAATCTTTAATACCAAAATGATGAGGTTCGATGGGATATGTGTTTGTTGAATCTTTTTTGTTTTCAAATGTTTATAACGTTTCCATTATTTTCTGTTGTTGCTAATAAATGTGTAGGTGGTTTTTAGGGCCATAGTTTCCCAGTCAAGGCACAAGCGGAGGCACACAGCACAAGTCCATGGCGCAAATTGATTAGAGCCAATACTTTCTTTCTAATTTCGGGACATGTGGTGGTAATCTGGCACAACGGCAGCGCAGTTGTAAAAGGGTTGGATTAGAATGAATAAATGATCAGTGGTGGCCAATCAAATCAGCTCCTCTCATTCCCTTTAACAGCCGCACTCTCTGTCATGGCGAACTGTCAATTTCGTAATAGACCCGAATGTCCAGACCGGCGGAAAAGCTTCTCCCGGGAGGAAACTACCACACAACGCCTGCGTCTGCACTAAAACGTGGTCTGACCAGGACGAGACACTAGTGCAATATTTGGTTTTATTTGATTTCACTGACATACCCTCTACTGTACCCCCACACCAGAAAATTAGAAAACCCAGACGAAAGAAAAACCACCTTGTGCCCAAAAAATGTCCATTATGTTTGCGTTAGCACTACCGCTGGCCTCGCGCCATTCGAAAACTAGAGCCCTTAATGTTTGTGTGTATATTTTTTTCACACCATAAATTCTAGTTTGTGTCTGCGCATATTTATATTTTACTTGCAATGAACTAAACTAATTATATGGCCACTGGGGCCAGAGCTATGAAAAGGGTGGTCCCCAGTACAATACACAAATGGCAACATACTTTCCTCATGACTTCAACGTGGACAATAGGGCTTTAGCTTGTCACATCAAATTCCTTGTTTTCATCTTTACCTGCTCATTAATGTTAGTGACATTTGCCCTCTTGCCCCGAGGAAGCAATAGACAATGTTTTTTTGTTTTTGTTTTTTTTGCTTTATACAGTACATTGGCAAGGTAGCCCTGGGCGTTTGTGCATGTGCTTCATTCTTTAATTTCATATCCAAGCACATTGATTTCATGGTGATGGGAGGCTAAATATGAATTCTTCTCAGCTATTATTCATATTTACAAAATATGGAAAACAATTTGGAAATACCCTGCTGACAAAGATTACACTTTACACATTACACTTTAATGATCAGAAATAATGTAAAAATTTAATACCCTTTCTTTCTTCTTCCCTAGAAATTCCGCTTGCCTTGTCTCATTTTGGTATGGCTGATATCTCTGATCTCAGCTGTGCCCTTTGCTATAGTCTATGGCCAGGCACGTGTCTGCATCTTAGACTACACTGCTACCACTCCAGAAGATGCCCTGCATGTGTCCACCATGTGTGAGATGATGGAGCCTAATCCTGCCATCATCTACAAAGGGGCTTTACTGCTGCGGGCAGGATTTTTCTTCTTGGTACGAAATGAGAGTATCTGTTTGGAGGAACCAAAGATAGGTACTGTAAAATGCATCAGAGCTGACAAGTGTTTCCAACTTCAGGTTCCATTGGTGACCATCTTTACCCTCTATCTGCTGATTTTGTTCCATCTGCGGAGGAATGGGCGTCAGAGGAGGAATATAGGCCTCACCCGCTCAAGTCCCGATGCAAGAAGAGATGTCCAGTGCCATCAAAATGGAAAACTACTTTTAAATGAGAAACGGGCTCTGAGACTAATGGGTACGGGGGAGAATTGAGAAAAGCCATACAGCTGTACTGTATTTAAACTAACAAAAACCTTTAAATAATGGATTGCTACATAATTCATACACATCATTTGGTTAAGAAACCTATATTTTATTGTCTTCCAGGTGCAGTAGTGGTGGCCTTTTTTGTTTGCAACTTTCCAGACATTGCCTCATCCCTGATGCAGGTCTATGTGGTTGTGTGGTCAAACACGGTCCTTTCTGTTTACACCGTCCTCAAGTCCTACTTGTCTCTTCCACTGTGGTACATCAACAGCGCCCTGGACCCACTTCTGTTTTGTATCTCCTCCCACACATTCCGCAGGGCCTGCTGGAGAACTCTACGCAGGTTCAAGGCTCACTGCCACTGGAGATACAGCAGCTTTTCTTGGCTGGGCAGATGGAGCTCTAGTAGGGCCAGCAATACGACGGGCAGGGAGAGGAGTGACTGTGAATGTTCTGCCGCCACCAAGCAGGCAGGTCAGGAGGAAGAGGTTCCCCATCAAAGTCCCTTTTAGAATTAAATTCCTCGAGTTTGATATGGCACGCCCAGATTTCTGAAACGTAACTGTCAACTCTAAAATGTGTGGGGGCAAATGTAGAGGAAGGGGTAGAGAACTGGGTGACCCTATAACCTCTGCAGGGGGAGTAGTAGAGAGAAGTAATGCTGGTTTCAACCACAACGGTAATTCCAGACAAAAATCGAGGAGAGTCCCTTTAACTGGAACTGGTAGACCAAGCACTTTGAAGCCTTTTTTTTCTGCCTCTACTCATAACTCTGTATCGTATACTTCTATCTCTGAAAACTTAAATCTGCAAAAAGGAAAGAAAGAAGATCATTATGTAAGAATGCATTTCAGTAATACAGCACGGATCAGGATATTCTTTATGGTACTGTATGTGTATTTGTTAACTAGATTTGTCATATCATAATATGTTAACTAGATTTGTGCACTTCCTGTGGGCTAGCTCAGCTGGAAAGGTAATTTTATAGGCTAGTTGAAATACTTCAATTACTGACTAATGGTATAAAATACTATAAAGGTTTAAGTACTTTCAGATTAATTACTATAATGTAATCTAAGTACTATAATGAAATATTATAAAATAGCCTACTATAGGCTACAAGCACTGTAAAATACTAGGAAGTCTAATAAATGGGTTTCTCAGTTCTACAAGTTCTACAAGTGTCAGTTAAAGCTTTTGAATGTCAGACAATCAGAAGCGGAGGCGGGGCTAGTTTGCACCTTTATTTATACGGTCTATGGTTTGCACCTGTAGGCCTAGGAGAAAGAGGACTCTCAGCCAAGTCCAGTTGTTTCTCCATGAAAATGGCACCCTATTGTATATGATGAGAATGTGAGTATTTTTTGTTTGTGCATTTTTTGTCCACGCAAAATAAAAATTTGTGCACAAACCATTTTTGAAAAATATATTAAGTTATCAAACGTTATTTACTTGACGAGTGATGTCACTCAGCACCATTTGCTTGTGCATCGTTTGTGCAGGCAAAATTAAAAAAGTGTAGTGCTGTGTCTCAAATCGCGCACTTTTGTACTTACACTACTATTTTGAGTGCATACGTGCGTTCAAACTGTCAAATAGGCCTGCACACACAAGCGAGGGAAATGAAATGAAAAGTATGCAATTTTAATTTTACAGTAAGCAAAAAAAGACGGCAGATATTCAGGCGGGTGACAATTACGCTCAAATGTTACGTCCGTCATTTCCGGTTAGTACTGGCCTGTCTAATTTAGTGCGCAGTGTACTACGTCGCAGTGTAGGCCTACTCCAGAAAGTGCGATGATTGAGACACAGCACAGGTCTACATCATTATTTCTTAAGTTAATAAATGTTATTTACTTGACGAGTGATGTCACTCAGCACCCGATTAGAGCCCAAATTACTCCAAAGTAGGCTGATTCTTTTGTACACTTAATAAAAACGTGTGCTCAAACCGTTTTAGAGAAATTAAATGTTAAGTTTTACAATGGCGTGACGTCACTCGTCAAGTAAATAAGATGCATTCATTTACGAAATAATGATGCACATATGTTTGCACACAAACGATGCACAGGCCAATCAGACTACCTTGGAATCATTTGGGCATTAATGGGGTGCTGGACCCCGGTGTTGACTGCAGGAAACCCTCTGGCGGCCGGGCAGGGAACCGGCGAAGACGGCAGGACCAGTCCGGTGGCCGGCGACGAACCATGAAACTATGAACTATGAAAGTGGGCTGTTTAAACAGTGCTATAGTTAATGAGCTATTACCTAAGAATTTATAAAATTAAAAGTCGGTGTCTATGCGTCTTTGTACTGAATTGAAAGAATCGATTCGAATCAGCCAAGTTGTTTATTTCCAGCACTAAATTAAGTTCCCCACAGCACCCCATCAATAACTATCACACAGATAATTAAGGAAACGTCTAGAAATCTCTAGAAATACTAAACCCAAAATTGTGTCTTGCTTATTAACATTAGTTACATACATATGACAAATAAATTCTGCAACGTGTGCTATTTATAGGCTATTACCATACACTCTATGGCTATTACCTACCCATCAACTCACTTTCCACCTTGGATGAGTGAAGAACGTTTTAGCCAATCACATCAACGGGGGCGGGGTTACAGTTGAAACCGCGGAAGATTCGAAAAGAAGATGGCAGCTGAAAACGATCCGCGTAAGAATAATAAACATGGCAGAAGGTATTAACGTCAATCTTAATTTTGTATGTGTATTTAGTTATTGCTTTAATGCGATAGGCTAATCGAACATTTTCTAAATCAAGTTAGATCGCTTTGTTAGTTTATTTATATCAGTCATGTTTTACTAACGTTACTCATCTAACGTTAACTAGATTACGTATTTTATATGAATGGGTCTTTAAGTAACGTTAGGCTTACTAAATTATTTAAACATTATTATATTAACCTTTAGGTATCAGTGTGTCGTTAGTGTATCAATATAATAGTAAACTACATGGAATGACATTAACAGCAATCAGTCTGATGAAGTTGACTTCCTCCTTTTGTCCTTTCAACACGCACACACTAATGTTAACACAGAGGCACGGTGTGCAGTATGGTCATCAGTCAGGACTCTGCATCCCCCTGCCAGCCGGTGATCTTCAACCCAGACTTCTTTGTGGAAAGATTGAGGCATGAACGTCCCCAGGTTTTCACAGACCTGGTCCTCAGCAATATTACTCGGCTCATCGACCTCCCAGGGGATGAGTTCGCCCAGCTAATAGGAGAGGCTGAGCCACGACTGCCCTCCCACAGCTTTCTACGCTCTTTCAATTTCCTTAAACGTAAAGGTTAGACCAAAAATATCTTGCTCTAGTTTGGGCATGACAGTAATTTTGTTATGTTGGACCTGCAAATTGACCTAATAACAAATATAATTATTCTAGAATGGTTGCACAAGACCTTAGTGGTGAATTGAACATTATATTCATGTGACAAACTTTTTAAATTTGTTGACGTGGAGTTGTTTATAGGTAAAATATATCTTACACTAAATATACATCTATATAAATGGTTTAATGGTGTCACCCTCAAGTTCCTTTTTAATGCCTTTCAGATAAAGGGGTCATTTTTGGAGCACCGCTGACTGAAGAAGGAATAGCACAGATTTATCAACTAATTGAATACCTAAGTAAAAGTGAGTACATTATTTGTCATCATGCCCTTGTCCAACCATTGTTAGTTTGATCTTTGCTCTGATTAGGTCAGATGCTCAACGGACCAGCAGTCAATGAGCATGAGCACAGAGTCTATTTTTAGAAGGCGATGATGTCATTTGCTGAAAATTGACTCTCGGGTCAATATTTTATGTGAAAGCACTCTGCTCTTTCTCTCGCCCTGAATCCGTTTAGTTCATTCTGTCTGTGTCTTTGTCTCCCTGTAATTATCTTCTCTATCTCTCCGACCTCCCGCGTGCATGTTTCTGCCACTCCTCAGACCTGCATGTGGAGGGGCTGTTCCGTGTGCCGGGCCACAGCATGAGGCAGGCAGCATTGAGGGAAATGTTGAATGCCGGTGCAGAAATGGATCTAGAAACGGGCGACTTTCACCCCAACGACGCAGCCACCCTACTCAAAACCTATCTTGGGGAGCTTCCTGAGCCCCTGCTCACACACAGACACTACAACGCTCACCTTAAGATCGGAGGTATTCAGTGTCTCACTCACACATACACACAGGCTCAGAGAAATGAAACAGCATCTTGTTAAAAAAAAATAAGGAAAAACTTAATTATGATGATGGATATCGAAGGCAATGAATGCCTATTTGTTCTCTTTCTCATAACCCCCTTGTCTGCCCAGAGCTTACCCAGTTTGATGATGAGGGGAATAAGACTGATGCTCCAGACAAGGAACGCCAAATTGAGGTGTTCCAGCTGCTTTTTATGCTGTTACCACCAGCCAACCGAAGCCTGCTGAAGCTGCTTCTGGACCTGCTCTACCACACTGCTCGCAACCAGCACACCAACAAGATGTCTGCTATCAATCTGGCAACAATGTTCGCCCCGCATATCATCTGGCCCAAAAACGTAGGGCGCCTCGGGAGTATTAACCCTCTAACTTTGTCCTCAGTGAAACATGTTTGCTCTCCGTGGCTTGCACTTCTAAATGTAGTGTTCAAGTGTCCATCATCACACATTTAGAATTAGAGCTTTATTGTACGCGTTTATTGTTCACAATCTGTATCTGTTGTTCACCAAATGTCATGAAGTGATCTGGCTGCAATGTTGCAACATTAATATTATTACAGCTGACTGCAAGTGATCTGCATGGAAACATCACTAAACTGAATAATGGGGTAGCGTTTCTTATCAAGCATTCACAGAAATTGTTCAAGGTGAGTATCGCATACGTTCTTTTCTGTCTGCAGCGTTTTGTCATTTGACCTTTTATGTCCTTAATGACAACATTAGAAATCAGAGCTATAAGCCATCTGCACTGTATCAGGAAAAGGGCCTGTTTTTTTCCGGTTTTCTAGTTACTAATCACCAGAAAACGCATTACATTTCAGTGCCTTGTATCTTTTTTTTTTTTGGGCCTTCATTATCAAAGCGGCCTCGTTCCCATGGTTATGAGAAACACACAAAGGATGACAGACATCAACACAACAGAATTTACATTTGAAAGAAGTTAAATATCCAATTCTTCTGAGCACTAATCATTGCCCTTTCAGCTCCACAGGATTGACCATAAACCCTGTTGTTGATAACTCTACTTGTTAACACCTACCATATTGTTCACACAACATTACCATTCGTATGGAAAAGTGGCAATTAGGGTATTTTTATTTGTTATTTTTGGAGTTAACACAATAGGCAGGATTACGCTACTACAGCTCAACAATCAAACTCCACATCAGTACTGATTTTGGATGGTACATTGGGTTAGGTCTTCATTTCGATCTTAAGTCAGACAATCGTTTTGACATTGATTGAAGCATTGATTAATTGTTTACTTTAATTCAAGGCCCCCGCTTATGTGAAGGAATATTCCCACTTGCACTTCACAGGATCGAAAACCCTTCAGTCAAAGGTCAGTGAAGTAGACTCTTTTTGTCATTATTTCTCACTGTATACTCACCCCCCCCCCCTTCCTTCCTAACCTGCATCTATTTATCCTCTTGTTTGTTATTCATCTCCTAGTTTTGCATCTGTCTCTGCTATATCTTGGTATTATATGTCCCATCTCTAGGATGACCTGGCGCTCTGTGCTGGCCCTGTGGGCGGACTTGTACCTAAAGATGTGGGGGCAGGCAGGGCCCCCTCCTCATCCCCGGGACCAGGAGTAGGCTCCAGAGCGTCGCCTGGGAGCCTGAACCACACAGAGGCCGCCCTCAGAGAGCTGTACCAGCAGATCACAAGCATGCCTGAATCTGCCAAGAAGAAAAAACTCATCAGACAGGTGTGTGAACACATAACAACAATACTGAAATGTATGTATAAATATATACTGTAAACACACAAGTATGTCTATACCTTATTTATATTTACACCACACCTCATCATCCCCTGGAATGATGCTACTTGTAATATTTTTTCATTTTGTAAAAAAGGAATACATATTTGATTTGGAAAGTGGATGTTTATTTTTTTTATTTTACCAATATCTGTTATGCAAGTCTACAATGCACCGATTCATTAAGTCAAATCCTTTGTTAAAGTTGCACTACCTAACATGGGGTATTCCTTGTTTGACTAAGATGGCAGCACATGTAGGTAAACAAACATCACCCCAACCCCTGCCACACCCATTCATTCTCTCACACAGCTATCACGCCTGCTGAACCAAAGCGGGAACTCGGTTGTTCAACACTGTATACACTGTATAACTTGGGACTACACATATCCAACAAAAAAAAGAGTGAAATACTATTTCAGATATATACTGAAATACTTTTATGGTCATAATCGTGTTTGCAAATTACTGATGGCTATAAAAACAAGAGAAAACACTACAACTCAACACTTTGTCAGGAAGAAGCGCGTCAAATGCAAGGGCAGACAACCAGTGTTCAGTGTGCTGTGAGCTAATCCAGCTACTGATTTTATGCTGCTCATTGGCTCTGACCCTTGTCTATCAAAAGAGGGGGCACTTCCGAGAGCGACCGCTCACAATAATAAACACAACATGAAAAAAATAGTGAAACAGTTGTGGTAGGTGGTAATGAAAGGTGTTGAGGCCTGAGGGTTAAAGCTAAGTCACCCTTTTCATATAAAATGGTTGTTTAAACAGTGTAGAATGTAGCAATGTTAGGTAATGCAGCTTTAACTCCTTATTAAGATTATTTTGTGTAGGCCAGCATCTTTTGGTCAATGGTCTTTTGTGTGTAGTTCCAAAAGCAGGTCCCGGGGACACCCGCAGCTGACCCTCCGACACCCTTCAACAGAAAACACAGACGCTCGCGCTCCTTCGGGGGAATTATAAAGGTACCCGCTCAACCCCCCCTCTCTTACTTTGACGCTACATGTAGCACTTCTGTTCAGTTCACCTCTATTGCATGTGTTGGAGATAATGATTTTTGAAGCTGTGTACTGATCTGTCTACTAATGGTGATTATTGTGTGTGTGAAACAGAGGAGGGTGCTAGGGGGGCAGCTGTTGACAGAGAAGGGAAACGGCAGACCAGACAGTGTTGCATTAAGCAGTTCACCAGAGAGCCAGGAAAAAGAGAACATCATCATTGCAGGAGTAAGTATGCAGTAATCAAATAAAGCAAACTGTTTCTGTTTCTTTTGTATTAATACTTTTGTTCTTTACAAGAAAAGCACTTAATTTTGTGCTTTCAAGTAAAAATGTCATGCTCGTTGTCTAACATAGCATCCACCAATGCCTCATTCTACTACAAATAACTACTGTTTGAACTGACTTAAAATAAGGATAAAAGGCCATTTTCACCAAGGCCATACTAAAAGAATATGCATGTATTTTAGACTTTCAAACAAATAGCAAATATTAGCAATGCAGACACATTCGTAGATAAAGGGACATTTGTACTTTCACCTTTCACCTCAAGTCAAGTTTAGTTATATAGCCCTTAATCACATTACAGTCTCAAAGGGCTTCACAGGCCCACATTTCACATGGAAAAAAACAACACCCCTTCACCTATTCCTCCCATCAGACAAGGAGAAACTTCCCAAAAAAATTATTGGGTTAAAGAAATTTAAAAAACCTTGGGAAGGGGCCACAGAGGGAGGAATTCAACTCTTCCTTGGACAGTTAGGAGCGTAAGGCTTGAGGTGGTACATATGGTATCACTAGTTCAGATAAATAGGAAGGTGCCAATCCATGTATTGCTTTATAGGTGAGCAGGAGGACCTTAATGTCACATCTGAGATAAATTGGTAGCCAGTGGTGATCAGCCAGGATAGGGGTTGTATGGTCAAACTTTCTAGTTCTAGTAAGGATTCTGGCAGCAGCATTCTGAACCATATGAAGACTTTTTATACTTGTTCTCAGAAGGCCGGAGAGTAGACCATTACAGTAGTCTAGATGCGAGAAATTCTCTGCATCACTCACAGATAGAATTGGTTTAATCTTTGAGATGGAGGAATGCAGTTCTAGTAAAATCTTTAATGTGTAACGCAAAGTAGAGTGTATAGTCAAATATAACTCCCAGGTTTTTTGCTGAGTTACTTTGGGTAAAATTACAGTTGTTAACGTTAAGAGTAGTGCCCTTGAACAGGTATCTGTGCTTGGCAGGGCTAACAATTAACATCTGTCAGAGTTCAGAGTTCATTGTTTGGGTATCATCAGCATAACAGTGAAAGCTAATGTCATATTTACGTATGATATCGCTCAATGGTAGCATATAAAAGAGAACAACAGAGGGCCCAGCACAGAAACCTGTGGGACGCCACAAGTAACCTTATGGTAGTCTGAGGTCACGTTACCATGAGTTACAGTGTGTCCTCCCAGACAAGTATGAACTAAACCATGAAAGGGCTTAATCACTCATGCCGAGATACATTTTTATGCGGTCAAGGAGCAGGTTATGTTCCACTGTATCAAAGGCTGCACTTAAATCCAATAGCAATAACACAGATGAAGTAAGAAAACGTCTTGTGTTTATAGTTTGAATGTATGACATATGAACACAGAATTTACTCCCTGTCCACTGGTATCTTAAAGCGATATTGAACTTTTGTTAAACCCTCGACTCTTCCTGACATCACACAGTTGTTCACCATTAATTAACCCTTTGTTTTCATAACCGGAAATTCACATTTGTGTTTGGATTCACATTTGTATCTTTCATCTATTCACTTCCGTTATGTCTCATAGAAATACTTCTAAGCACCTATGTCTCTACTGCTAGTATGTATTCTCAACACTGTATATGGCACAAAAGATGGATTCGTTTTTACTGAACATCAGCTTGAGAAAAGTAAGCTACAGAGTCACTGTTCAATAAAGGTTCAGTAGCACTTTGATACTGTCAAGATGGCCTTGTTTTTCTCAACAGTGGACATGACTGATGATGGTTGAATAGATGAAGGGCTGTTCTTCAAAGGATTGGATACGACCAAACTTTTTATCTCTACTTCTTTCTATTTTTTGCCAGGATTCCTCTCCTCTTAATAGGATGTGCCTTTTGCCAACCAAAGAGACATTAGTATAACTTCTTGAATTGAAAGGGATCTGCTGATTTTCCTGTTCATCAGCAGGAAGACACATGGTGCTGTCTCCATCTCTAATACACAAGGTTATGTCCTGGTTTATTTTTTAAACCGCAGCTGTCAACAAAAATGTGGGCAGCTACAGGGGGAGGGGTAGAGAATAGTGTGATGAGCTTTTAATTGGAAATTACAAATATTGTTACTGGCAGATAAAAAGAGATATGGAGCATGTTACGTACTTTATATTGGTACACAAATAATGAAACCATCTAGCGTACTTTCCTTATTCATCTCTCTACAAACCCTTATCTTTCCTTAAGATGAAAATGCATTCATTATACTAGCTCATGTATAATTCATGACTCCATTGAGATTGTCTGAAACAATATTTTAATCTTTTAAGAATTTTTCCTTTCAACCTATCCTCTGATTTTGTAAAGGCAACTTTTATTGTATTGAATTGATTCCATATAAATTACTAATAGCATATGTAGTGTGGCGTAGGCTATTCCAAATAATATAGATTGGATTTTTTTTATACATTTTAATATAATTTAAATTTCAACACTTCTTAATTGTATATGCCTTATACAGTGGTATAGTTGACTGGCCATGGAAAATGGAGTCTTGAGTGCCTTAAAAATATATTTTTTAAAGTGTGTCGGTATAGTGATTTTATTTTAATTTTATTTAAATTATTTAAGTTTCAGTTACATTCACTTGCCTAGTCTATAGCATAGATTGATGATTTTTAGCGTTTTGCTTAAATTTGTTAGCTGTGAAGAATTAATTTGTGAGAAAATAGTGCATTTACTTTACTTTTTAAACTGTGATACTTGTATCTATTTAAAACTTCTGTTACATATTACAGGTGTCTGCCAAAAATTTCCACATTTTTGTTTGTGGTGCTTTCACTGCGTTTCTCTTTCTCAGGACAGTTCATACATTTTCTGTTATTTTTTTTTTCTTACAAATATTCAGCTATGCAATTTGAATACCTAAACCCATAGCATTGTGTCTACATGTATATTGTATTTTTGTTGGCATCTGTGTCACAAGCCTTTTTTACTTTTTACTATTCATTTAACCTGTGCCATCAATTCTTTAAAATAATCCATTGTTTCAGCTATCATAAAGGGCTGTATTTCACATGTAACAAAAACAAATGCTCTGTAGTCATCAACTGAGTGGTATAAATCATTTATAGATTAAGACCTTTCATTTCTGGTCATTATTTTTTTCTCCCTTCATTCTATGCTGTTTTCCTCTAAATGTTTTTTTTTCATTGCTGTATTAAGCTACGATGTTTATGGGTTGATGCTAATATAAAGCAACGCTGTACACTTTAATTAAATACATTTCAGTCCAAATAAAGTAGTCATGTCTGGTTCTTACACTGCTCAGAAAGTTGTTGCTGTGTAATGATGCAATACAATCTTCAGCCACAGGGTGGGGCTGTTTAATGGCAAATACTAAGTGTGTCAGTGTTCGCAGTTTTTTCTCAGTGTTTCTTAATGTAATTAATGTAATTAAGTTTTACAAGAGAAAGGGAAGAATAATTATTGTTGTCTTTAAAACATCCTATTTGCTTTAACCCTTAGATGCATGACCTACCAATACCTACACTCTTCCATGAGTGGGGTCAAAAATGACCCCAATTAGAATGA
>JAODLI010059281.1:0-15413 GCA_027575585.1 Percopsis omiscomaycus | reverse complement strand
CATAAACTTTAACTGGAGGCTTAGAGGTAGTGTGTCTGCAAATGTGAAAACACTAGCCTATGCATTTTTCTCTAACAAATGTTACTTTACAATAAACGTTTAGCAATGTTACATTTCAATGTCACAATGTTACATAATACAGTTTCCTAAATATGTATATTGATAAAAATCGATGTTCCCTGACCTGCTGGAGACCTACAGTCTTTTGACATTAATGTTAGTTTCATGGTAGATCAATGTGATGTTTGATCTCATAGGTTCCAAGAAGACAAGATGGGTTTAAGAACATTGATCATTCTTTTGGGTAGGTGAATCTGTGTTTATACAAAACTAGACTTCCACTAGACTTCCTCTGTATAAGAAGCAACAGTCTCATTTTAATTATATTTTACTTTCTACCCCATGCAAATTAGTGGCAGCTGATTTGTTAAATGTACAGATAGCATCACAAACAACCACTGGCGGGTCTAACATCACTGATGTCTCAACGACCACTGGAGGATCAATGACCACTGGAGGATTAACGACCACTGGAGCCTCAACGACCACTGGAGGATTAACAACCACTGGAGGATTAACAACCACTGGAGGATCAACAACCACTGGAGGATCAACAACCACTGGAGCCTCAACGACCACTGGAGGATCAACGACCACTGGAGGGTCAACGACCACTGGAGGATCAACGACCACTGGAGCCTCAACGACCACTGGAGGATCAACAACCACTGGAGCATCAACGACCACTGGAGGATCAACGACCACTGGAGCCTCAACGACCACTGGCGGCTCAACAACCACTGGAGGATCAACAACCACTGGAGGGTCAACGACCACTGGAGGATCAACAACCACTGGAGGGTCAACGACCACTGGAGGATCAACAACCACTGGAGGGTCAACGACCACTGGAAAAACAACTACTACTACAGCTACAACCCCGTCACCTACAACTACAACCCCTACAACTACAACCCCTACAACGACAACTACAGTGACAATTATTCCAGTGAGGCTGACTTTCAGATCTACTGGAGAGAAGTTTACAAAGGACCTTCTGAATCCATCATCTGAAGCATTTAAATCTCGAGCCCAGTTGTTAAAAACAGAAGTACGTTTTTACTTGTGATTTTGTTCTGTTTAGCAACTCAACACTTGCTGCTGTGCTAGCATCTCACTGCCTGCAACAGTCTGGAATGGCTCAACATTCAAAATTGTATTCATAATTAATTGTTCCATGATTCTGTTGCTCAGTGGTGATTCCGTCCATTGGATTTTCTTACAAAACCAATGTACAATTTTACACATCAATTTCATGTGATCTGTTTGGGCTTGGCAGCACTGGTCATTCAGTGATATTACCAAAATGCCATATTCATATTGGAGCTTGTCAATAGTTTGTGTGATCTGTTTGTTTTGATTCAGGGTCACAAAGCCTATCAGTAACCAATCTGAGAACATGCTCAAACATACATTTCCATTTAATATCAGCAAATGGAGTGGTCTATATGAGAATTGGTTTGGGAAGACAACAACTGAATCAGCATACATGTACATTAATCAGACTAATGACTAATAACTTGTGTTTTTATTCCTGCAGCTTGAACTCTTCTTCAAAAGAGTTTCCGCCTCCTTTATTAGCTTGACAGTGATTTCGTTCAGGTATTTATTTATGGTTAAGAAAGAATTAAAAAACTGAACAACAACGCAGATTGCATAATGACCATAAAATAGGATTGTTAATATGTATTCTGTCTATTTTTTCAAGTGAGGGGTCAATCATCCAAACTATGGATCTTTCATACCTTTCCTCATCTGTTCCAACTAATACTGAAGTTGCAAATGTTCTGAAAGATGCAGCAAAACAAATCACAGCCTTCAATATTGACACCAACTCAATCAATCTTAATAGCAGTGGTAAGCATTTTAAGACATATTTTACTTGATGACTCATTGAAAAATTACAACATTGTGTAAATGTTTTTTTTTCACCTTTTCTCTTTAGGAATAAGCCCCAAGATCAGCCTCTTCACTGCATTATTCTGTGTGGTCATGTCATTGCTATGGTCAAGTCAACATTAGCTTCAGCATTGGTCTGCAGCTGAAATGTCACAAGGCAGTGCCCACTGCCACTGGTATAAGATGGGATATTAAAAAGTAATGACATTCAATCTCATTACTTAAATTACTTTTAAATACTGTCATTGTCAAGAGTCAAATTTAGGAAACACATTCAGAAGATTAATGTGCCAAGTAATGACAGCATATGTCATTAGGACAGAACACAAACAGAATGCCAATCCTAGGGGCCAACTTTAAGCACCTGGTCCATAAAAATCTATTATTATTTATATTTTTTATATAATAGAAATACCCCTATCTCTTTCTCTTTATCTATAGCCTATGTTGGATAAAAACTGATTCAATCAAGTCTGATAACCAGTATGATTATCCAGTCAGTATGTTTATATATCATATTTGAATACATTTATATTGCCATTAGTGTATTCTGTGAGATTATTTGTAAATTTGAACAATTTATGGAATTTTGATGATCAGAATACGAAAAGAAAAAAACACATCTGCCGATAATAAAAACATGCGTCACATGTTTCGCCTTGTCATCGATATCTTATTACAATTTCAATTACAATTAGGTCATTTGGCAGACGCTTTTATCCAAAGCGATATACAATTACATGGAGCAGATAGGGGTTAGGCATCTTGCTCGAGGATGCTTACAGGTTGGCCAACTCTGGGGCGTATCTCTTCATTCCATCTTCTTTCTCAATTACCTGCATTGTTGTAACAAATAGTTGTACCTAAGATGTGTATATGTAGGCCTAGAAAAACAAGGCTGACAGGATTTATCCGACTGGGGTTATAGGCTACTCCCTGAATAGGCCTACGTGTCAACAAGATTTTACCGTGATAAGCAGCACAAACAGTAACATGTAATTAGTAACATATTTTAGCACAGCACTAGAAGCCCTTGGCTAAAATAGTTTAATAGATGACTGTATCTAGAGCTCATTTCATAACATCTTGCTGCAAGCAAAACAATTGTCACAGGTTGTAGGCTATAGTGCTCGAAGATGTAGGCACCTGCTGCCTTTAAAAGTAAAATATATTAATAACAAAGCTGCTTCACCCCATTTTCACGACATCACACATTTATGTTTTAGTCTTTCTCATATGTAGGCTATTGAACAGTATTTTATATGAACTCTATTGCCCATGATTCCTATCTTGACGTTTAAAGTAGCCGGAAAGTGAACACGCTTCTATTAGTGTGTTTACAACTCATAGTAGCTACATTGCGCCACACGGTTCGCCTACAAAATAGTCTGCTGCATGCCGTCGGTGCAGTTTGGCATAATTATGTTATAATTATTTTTCTGCATTTGATGATGAAGTAGGCTAATAGCTGACAAGCTATAGCTTTGTCGCAGCATCGGGCCACCCACCATCTGCAGCAGTGATTGAAAGGGGAAGTGGGACAAGGTAACAGATGGCGTTTCCAAGCTACGGTACATTGCCAATGAAGCTGGCAGTAAGGCCATTGGGGTGAGCAACGTGGGCAGTATGAAATATTAAATTACATTTAATAAATGTAACTGGTTGCTGTAGGTCTATATGTTGGACTGACAGACGCTGGATGTCGGTACTTGGATAATATTGGAAGAGAAAATTCCGAAAAACTGTCAGTAGCTCGATGCTGCGCATTTGCATTCGCGCAAACTAATCGGCGACTAAGTGTAAACTTAATCCCCTTACTGTGCCTCGGAATCCGTAAACAATGGTCGACAACCGCTACGCCACGGCTTTGGTCATCGGCTGCGTGCTCAGTATACTCGCCACGGTTTATCTGTCTGTGGCGATCGGAACACAACACTGGTACCAGTACACCAGCCCGACTGTCCGCGGCGAAGCCAACGTGTCAGAGCTGCGCTCCTTGCACGAGGAGTTCATGGACGGGGAGTTCGATGAGAAAACATACAGCGACAGTCTCTTTCGTCTCAACGGTACTATGGGCCTCTGGTGGCGATGTGTTCTGGTTCCAGCCAACACCCACTGGTACACGGAGACAGGTATGTTTACTATCTGTGACACACGTCCATTTGTTTACTTGATAAGCATAGATAGTAAGCCATAAACGTGTAGGCCTTGTAAATGTAAAGACGGTGCTGGAATAATAAACATTAGCTCTATGCGATAAACGCGTTTTAGGTGCCAAGACGGTGTTGGAATGATGAACGTGTATGCTAAATAAAGTAAGCGATTAACGCGTGTTTTAGGTGCCAAGGTGGTGCTGGAATGATGAACGTGTATGCTAAATAAAGTAAGCGATAAACGTGTGTTTTAGATGCCAAGACGGTGCTGGAATGATGAACGTGTATGCTAAATAAAGTAAGCGATAAACGTGTGTTTTAGATGCCAAGACAGTGCTGGAATGTCGAAGCTTCACTTTGCCACAGCAGTTAACTCCCAAGTATAAAGAACCAGGGAACCACAACAGTGGAGAAGACATGCTGCGCACCTGTAAGTTCAAGTATCCTACAGCAATCCCATCCCATCTATTATAAACATTATGCCAATATAGTATCTGCTTCCCAAGGCAAACGTTCCATTATGCAATGCTTAAATTATGAGGAACATATATGTGACAGTGAATTATGTAGCCTAATAGCGGCATTGTAGGGCCTCTATAATGATTATGTGTAAAAACCAGACTTGCTTACCACCTGGAAACAAAACTGTCTTTCTTTCATGTGTGCATAGATCTATGGAGGTGCCAGTTTCTGCTGCCACTGGTGTCCTTGGGTCTGGTCGTTCTGGCAGGCCTAATTGGGTTTTGCGCCTGCCTCTGCCAAAGCCTCACCCCCGCCCTGGGCATTGGGGTACTTCACCTGCTAGCTGGTAAGAGCTGTTAAACTGCAGTACCTCCTCTAACTTTGTTTACAGATCATTAGTGGTGAAATAAATCGATCTTTAATCAAACGTTTTGCAACACAACAAGCCTGGCAATGTCTGCAACCAATTTTGTTCTCACTAATCTCACGAATCGCTACCAACTCTTCAGTGGATGGGGCCATTCGTTGATTGTCTTCCCATTACATTGGCCAACTCTTACAGAATCTGTACTGCTCCTGGCTACTATTTAGGAATTGTTCCTAGAAAAAAATATAAACACACATTGCCATAGGTTCAGTTATGTAAAACCGAGTTTATTTTTATAAAATTGTCAAACAAACAAACAAAAATCTGTCTTATAAACACTGTAGTCTCTACACAAGGAGTCTTTATGGAGGACAGACGAAACATGAAATATATCAAACGTTATTAACAGAGCGCTGCGCTTTCCGTATCATGTAGATGCGTAGATCAAAAAAGTATTCTACAGATTAATTTAATATTAAAATAAATATAATATAGCTCACACCAACCGTCTCACTAAAACATACCCATCTTTCTAACTTCTATGACCTCTCAGTATAAACGTAGAAACAAGATGGAAAGATTAACAAGTCTCTGCTATGTGCCTGGCAGGCCTGTGCACGCTAGCCACAGTGTGCTGCTACCTGGCGGGAATGGACCTGCTTCACAGGGTGTCGGCGCTGCCCGACAAGGTGGACGGCTCTCTGGGTTGGTCCCTCTACCTGGCCCTCATCTCCTCTCCGCTCCACATGACGGCTGCCGCGCTGCTGGTGTGGGCGGCTCGCAGCCAAAGTCGGAACTACTACCGCATGACCGCCTACAGGGTCGCCTGAGAACGCAGAGCCGTCCATCTCCAATCCCACCCGTCATCCACAACGCATGTTCATGGTCCATCTCAGAGGAAAGACACTGGGGGATTTACATTTGTATTACAACACTAGCAAGGCCACTGTGTTAATGCAATGGTTGCTAATATTCTCTATTTATGTACTTGCCCTTTATATTATTAAAGCCATCGAGCATATATTTGGTTTTCGTGATGTTTGCATAGTTTGATTTGCAGAATTGTTGGTCACCAATTGATGGTGTTCATTTGACCCTTCTAATTGCTATGATAGTTCAGAGGTGGGCGTAATCACCTAACAAACTGATTATTTGCTTATAGACTTTTGTGTAATGGTCAACACCTTTGTACCTTGGTAGATGAGTTAACGTAATGTGTTTGCAGTCATATATGTACAGTCGACTGTACTTTGGGGGAAATGTTAATGGCAAAAATAAGAAAATCAACATCCATTTTTTACATTTGGAGTACATTCAAATTATTTTTCTATCTATTCCTATTTTCTACTCACCTACTTTGGTGTTGATTTGTAAATGTGATGTGAAGGATAATATATTTGGGGATTCTATAGTGATCCCTTCCCCCATCCCTCTGTTATAGTGGAAGTCAACAGGGCCAAACTCGTGTTATAAAACCTCTTAGACACAATGCACAGTGTATCTATCAAACATCAAATGTCATTGCAGTCTTTTCCAACCTTTTTGTGAGTAGAATATAAAAATGATTTGTTTGTAACTATCTCTTTTAATTAAGGGCATAGAAAAAGGAACTACAGCTAGTACACAGCAGTATACTTAATATTGTACATGGCATCGTATTGTTATAAAACAATATAGTTGCTTCATCTTTTCACTTCCACAATAATACTATGTTTTTTATTTGGTGGATTTAAGTTTTGATGAATAGAAGAAGAGATGCTAAGCGTTTACCCAAATGGCTGGTTATTTGTTATTTTTCTTTTACTCAATATAGTTTTGGTTTAAAATGTTCATTTTGATATCATGTTTGTTTGTTTTATTTATTTATTTTATTTATTTATTTGTTTATTTATCCATACATTTATTTGCCATTTATCTAGCTATTTATTTGTTTCATTCTCTGTCACGTTAGAAACAATAAAACAAATCAAATGATTTAATAACAAGTGACAGGACCTAAGCGATGCAAAGCATTATGAATGTATTTTAAAGGCCATATTAAGATAAGCTATTTGCACTTGGATAATTTTTGTTAAATATATGGCATGTTGCATATGGCTAAGCATTTCTGTTTTTAGGAAAGTGAAAAGTAATGACTCAAAAGTAAATGAATGGAGAAAATAAACAATTGTCAAAGTAAAATTGTTTTTTTTTAATTAAGATTCTGTTTTAATGTCTCCATAAATATACTAGTTACAAGCTACAAGCTGATGATTTTAGTGATAATGCTAGGTGCTTGATTTATGCAAATAGATGCTCCCTATATTCTGCCTTTTTAAATGCAAAAACAAGTTTATATTTGTTCTGTAAAAATATGTTATTGTGAGAATATGCTTTTGTGAACCCACAGTGAATGTGTTATGCCAGTAATGAGCTTGTATGGAAACCTATGTGTAAAAATGTGCTTGTGTGCGTGAGTGTGTGTGATTCCAATAAAAGTTTCACACCAGCCTTGTTCATTTGCCTTTAATGACCCAGCTTCATTCTTCCTCCTCTGATAGGAATTCTTTTTCATCCTGAGCCTTGAGGCCTCTCTGGATGGAGGGAATCTGTACACATCTTCTTCTGGCCAGGGAGAGAGCAATGCCCTTCTCATAATAGGCAGATTCGTTGATGAAGAAAGGATATAGGGGTTCTTTGCCTTTATACGTCAGGGTGTCTCCAGAGAAAGTCTTGAACATTGGGTCGTTTGGGTGAAGGAGGCAGAAATCTTGGTCCTAAAAGAAAAGACGAACAATGAAGGGCCAAAACTTACTTAAGACGTGACATAAATATGCTTGTAACAACGCATTATGTAATAACACCAAACATTTTGTAATAACTCTAAAATGCAAAATGTTATAAATTTTCCTGCATTTTGTATGTCAGAATTATGTAATAACTATCTAAATGAATGTCTCCATCTCTACATAAAATATTATTTGGACGATTAAGCTTAACTAAACTTTTTTCAGTGTATGCAAATTAAACAGATTCAATTAAAATATCACCTATTTGGCAGGGAGTATCCTGAAACAAAGTGGAAAGTAGAAAAATAAGATTCTGGGGCTTGCTGCCATTCTATTTTCCACCCATAACATCCCCAAAAAGATTAAAATAAACAAATAAATAAAAACTGTCCGCTTGACAAATTCTCATCAAAAAGGATTCTTTTCCAGCACTTTACGAATATCACTACCTTATTTGTATAAAGAAAATTTCCCAAGTTCATAAGCTTGATTTTGAGCACTTGGTCGAAGACCTGGTCGAAGCTCAAGGCTTGAGCCACAAATTTTCTTGACCATAATCTCTCTTGCCTCATCAATTTGCTCGATTTAAGGACCAAAGCCATAAAGGCGACAGGTGAACTCTTCAGCACCACTGAGCACAAGCTCATGGTTTGCATGAAAGCCGACCCTCTAATATGGAATAAACCTGAAAAATACAAAAAGCCCATGATCCTTATTGGTACATTCCATTGCTGTGGAAGATACTTGAAAGGCATAGGCAGAAGATACTGTCAGGGGAGTGGATGGGTAGAAGTGGCTTTGGAAGCAAAACGGATCACTACAGGCTCTGTGGCTAGGGTCACTGATGGGAAGAATTGGGACAGAGCTATGAACACACACAAGTTCATGCTAGAAGCTTTTGAGACTCCTATATTACAAACATCTGGAAACTCATGAACCACACTTCTGAAGATAGCCTACTGCTTTTCTGGAAAAAACATACCCTGAATGAATCTACTCTCACTGAAGTTCTATCATCAGCTGATGTATCTCACCACATAGACACAACAAAAATATTTTGAATACCATTTAAAAGCTTTTGTTTTCCTACTATAGTATTCACTTTTTATGTTCTTCACTTCAGATAGCAGTAGTAGCAGTATATGAACATATTGTTAGATGTAAGAAATATGCTTTAGATAGTTTTAATATTATGCACATTATTAGTACATTTTTATCACAAAAAAAGTACTACCGCAGTTTGTAATAACCACCATGTAAGTAATTACAAAATTCTGTGAAATCTTTTACATTTTCTGTTCAAGCTGTTTATTAAAAAATGCGGCAAATTGGTACAAGATGCGGGTGTTATTACATAATAAAGTGAAAAAGTATTACATAATTGCATTCTTGTTGGACAGGACAACTGTCTTCTTTATGAAGACAGTTATCTCAAACACCCGCTGTCTTTAGTCCCTTTAGCACATCAGCTCACCATAGTAGGATTTCAATTTGAGACTTTTTTTTAAAAAGTATCCTAGTATACCATAAAGCCACTCTTGCATTTGATACCTGAAGTTGTGGATGAATGGCTGCTGTGATGTTATGAGTCTCAAGGTCTCTTGGGTAGTCAACATTCCTTACCACGGTGTACACTTCCACGGAGCCTTCCTCAAAAGTAGTACCTCAAAAGTAGAATTATCACTAACATCACAGGGATCAAAAACTGCATACCTAGGTCAAGACTTCTATGATTCTCAAAAACATACTGTACTGTAACATGTCTATAAATCTTATCAAAATCTCGACTACAAGTATGTGTTCTCAAATTCTTTCCAGTTCTTTCCAAATTCTTCACATATCTCCACTGAGAGATTATATCACGAAGAACAATCTATGTGTACACCTAAGGTATGGAAGCCACAGTGTCAAGGCTTTAACAAAATATATTTTTCATATCCTGCTGTTCTAAAATAGACTGCTTACAAAATGCTTGAAGATATACACAGATGAGCCACAACATTATGTACACCTAGGCGGTCATAATGGGTTACCATGGGCACTCAGACCAGTCTGCGGCCACGCAGCCCCATACGCAGCAGTGTGCGATGCACTGTGTGTTGTGAAACATTCCTCCAATAACCATCATTACAATGTTCTATGATAGCCCTTCTGTCGGTTTGTTGCCCTCGCGCAACGATGAGCCTTGGGTGCCCAACGATGAGCCTTGGGTGCCCAACGATGAGCCTTGGGTGCCCAACACCCGGTTCATGGTTTGTCCCGCCTCAGACCACGTGGGTAGTGGGTACTGCTGACCGGGAGACCCGACAAGCCTTGCTGTTTGGGGGATGCTCCGACCCACTTTCTGGCCGTAGTCATTTGGCCCTTATCAAAGTGACCCGGGTCTTTACGCCTGCCCTTCTTCCCCCATCCAACACGTTGACTACGAGAACCGACTGTTGGCTTACTGTCTAATAAATCCCAGACATTGACACGTGCGTCACTGTTAATCAGCGTTACTGGCTCCATCTGTAAGTGGTCATAATGTTTTGGCTCATCAGTGTTATCTGAAGTTAGGTTCCTGATGGGGTCACTCTAATAGGGAACATCTGATGTGATCCTGGTACCTGAGTTGAAGAGACGGACCCAGACTAGCATATGCTGGACAACAGTTTCCATCGTTGTGTAGACGTTTGACCTCACCACGCCATGGGGTTGTGGGCCAATCTCTACAGCTGCATAAATACATTTTACACAGAACAAACCCCAAATAAATTGATATTCACACCATTCACACAAAGGTTAGGGTTAGGTTTTAAAAAGAATGATGGGACTGGGACATTTACAAACTCACCAAAGCCATGTTTTCCCACAGAATCAAGGGAATATGCTTCACTGGGAGGGAGATTGAAATTGATGTACCTCACTGGTGTATCTGGCATTTGCATCTAACAACAGAATTATCTCATAATTACGTGAGTAAAAGTTTGTTCCATGTTAGATTAACAAAACTCTATATTAACAAAACGCCAGAAATAACCTAAAATAACCTTTTATTGTCCAGATAAGTGGTGAACATTATGCTCAATGGTAATAATTGTTTTATACTTGCCTGTAAGTATCGGAATATTTGAAGACAGATCCAGTCGCAGTCAGAGTATGCGATAATACACAGGCCCATGTTGGAGGTGGTGTTGTGGAGGTCACAAATGAGATCCATGGCTTGGGAACTCCCTTTAGGGCCCAGCATATTGTTCAGTTCCTGAGACCTGATGATCTCATATGGGGTTCTGTCTGATATGGGGCAACTGGGAGACAGACAGTTATTATACCATCCTCTGAAATGTGCTGTAAAGAATCAAGGTGTCCTAGCAGTGAACTTGAAGCTGATCAAAAATGTTCAATATTTTTGTTTTAAAGGTCAATTCCAGGATATTTAGACCTGCCCCTCATTTTCTGTTTTATGTTAATTGTGGCAATTGTTTGTGACCAAAATCTAATCAAACAATTGAGTTTAGAGTTTTGGGGCCATTTACAGAAACTTCTGTAAATCTGAAACACTATCTTATCTCAGTTTAGGTTTAGGATGACATTTAGCATTTTTGGTATTACAGAAACATGTTTCCTAACTGCATTTATCTTAGGATAGGAATGTAGCTTTTACAGAAGGAAGGGTCTGTATGGCAATGAAGATGAGGAACATGAACACAGAAATATAATGATGGAAAGGCTACTCAAACCATGTGATAACGCTTTAAATTGCGCGGACCATGTATTAATGGGTATATATCGACTGACAAGATGATTAATTTTGAATTTGATCGACGTGTCCATAATAGCAGTAAGCATCAGTATTGATATTATCGCTTGTACATCTCAAGCAGCCTATCTAATCAAAGATACAAGCATCCTCACTAAGCATAGACACAGGCATGACAGGACACTGCCGATTGAAAAATCAAATTTACAGTTATAGTTAGGATTAGTTAGATATAGTCGGATAGGACAGAGCCATGACTTTAGGAATTGCTTTTGTAATAGGAAGATAGGAAAAACCCTATTTTCGAAACTTAAGTTAAGATAGGACAAGCAGTTAGGATATTCCGGTAATGAGGCCCTAGGTGATCTCTGCTGTATTTCGTATCCTGATTTGTTACAGTACATGCCTCTAGTGTACTGTCACAGGTGTATCCAAGGGAAATATGGCTGAATCTATCATCAAAACAAGAAAAAGTACTAGGCTATTCTTACATTCTTAAAGATACATAGCACGGGTCGTGGGTATTGGAGGTCCTCTTGTTTAGCATTAAGGTTAGCATTGGAACAGCTGCATCTAGGCCAGTTAGGTGTCAGTATGCATTCCAAGAACCCCTGTTTTTTGTGGAAAACTGCATATTGGATCTACTTTTAAAGACTTATTAGGATCATTTGTAGTTACTTCAGTTTGCCTCTTCAGTTTGTTTGAAGTTCACCGCCACATTATAACCTTTCAATAGCCCTTTAATCATCATCTTCATCCACAATCAGCTTTACTTATGCTAACCTGAGGGTGGAGAAGGTGAAACAGCGATTGAGGTCAGTCTCGGTGTATCTGCGACACTGCTGGACAGCCCGAGGGTTGGCGAGCACCATGAGCACAGAGACAAGCTCATCGTCCTCCTCTGCCTGCTTCTTTGACTTCAGACACTCTCTTACAAGGTAAACCCCTGACAGCTCGTTCCCATGGGTACCCCCGCACACAGCCACCCGGGACAATGCTGGCAATCGCTTCACCTCTTTTTCCATCGGACTGAGGGGGGGACAGGACAGACAAGCATAGGTGGAAACAAATATATATATAACTTTGTGTTCGCTCCAGCCATGCCACTATACCAGTGGTTCTCAAACCTTTTGAGCCGCAATCCCCAAATAGAAATGTATGCCCATTTTTATATTATTTTTTAAGGTCATAAACCTAGATTATGTAAATGTAGATTAAAATGAATGTTCTTAAATATTTTCAAATTTGTATACATTAATTTTTCTTTCTCTCATAACCCCCCAGATCCATCCCCCAACCCCTTAAGGGTTCCCGACCCACGGTTTGAGAACCACTTGGCTTAGTGTATCGGTAGAGCCAATACAGGGTGGAGACCATGCAAAGATGCGCAGCTGGATGACACACGATGAACTGAACCCTCTATAAAGTTTCTAAATACCTCTGGAAAGATTAACTGGTAGTGTTATCGGTCGGCATATATGGGGAATGGGCTTCTTTCCCCAGAAATCATGCAGTTAAAATGTACCTGCCATGAGTCATCCATGTTACATGATAGACATGTAATGGTTTGGTCTGCAGTGTAAACAAAAGGCTGCTTATTACAAAGCAGGTGTCCTGTGTGTCAAAATCTTACCTTAGTTTTTCTCCTAAATTTCCCTTGAAAGCTGCAGTCTCACCGCGTCCCTTGAAATGTCACACACAATCTACTATTTCAGAATCAGATCAAAATAGCAGTTACCTTTCCTTTCTTTTAGCGTCACTTGCCCTCTTCCACCCTGTCCCAGGCTTTCATGCAGTTTCACTGATTCAGCATGTACATCCCTCTCCTGCCTCTCAATAGTAACGGCCTGCTTTCACATCCCCCCTCTCTACGGTCCTACAGTATAGTCAGATAGGGTGTGTCCTGAATGTGATCTAGTGCTGCAGTGGCTTCCTGTGGTCCCGAGAGCCAAGCTGACAGGCTCCCACTCACCCTTCTCATTTCCCAACCAGCGTCCATGTCTTTCTGACCAATGTATAGGATGGTAGGTTCCAGTGAGCCTTTCATTAAAATCGGCTAAAAATAAATAGGCTGGCATGACAACGGCAGTAATAGGGTCCTGTAGCCCATACAAAGCTTGTGTAGGAGAAATAAAAATCAATACCTGAAACTATGGTTTTAACCAGATCAGTGCACCATAGGTTATCCAAAGAAGCTCTGAAAGAATACGTCCCGATAGATTATGCATGAAAACAAACATACGCACAAAGCTTTGCGTGATTTTGCTAGGCGTAGCATTTTATGTAAGATAAGATACACTTTCTAAACTGAGGGTATAAACAGTCCATGTCAAAATCAATTCTTCCACTAATAACATTTGTAAATCCTTGACATCAGAAATAAAACTCATTAAATAATTACATTTTAATTATTTCAACAGCACCCAGTTATTATCTTTATATTATTTTATTGTCAATCTTTTTCACAATCCCCATCAATGTTGCACAGCTTGTACTGAAATTTGTACAGACATTTCTGCAGAATTTATTTGGCAAATAACCTTCAAATGAATTATCCAATGAACACCACAATATTGTTGTAAATAAAACAAATAAAATTAAAGCCCACAGTACGACAAATCAACTTCTGACATACCAGCATTTGTTTACAGCAGATAAACAAAACAATTGCACTGTTCTTTATCTGCACCATTACAATAATGGTTGAAAACTCCCTTTTTGAGAAAAGACATTCCTCTTCAAACATTATTAGAGGAAACCTAAGACAAGAAAACCTAAACATAATTATCAATACTATATTATACCATTTCCTCTACACTTATAAAATCATTATCTGCAACGCTTTTAAATTCTTTATTTGTTTTTAAGTACACTTAACAAAATTGAATCTCACGCACTGTATTTTTGGTGTCAAACTAAATCACACACACACACACACACACACACACTTGCATATGTAGGCTATTACTCAAATAACTCCAGTCTGATCTTTTTTTTGTTAACCACACAATTCATACCTCTCGCTTGTTGTGTATCATTTAGCTCATTGCCTCTTGACAATGACAAAACAGATGAAGCCATTCATTTTGACTTACAGAAACTGCACTAAACCACAATACTGTACTGTTCATCAACACCCATTTTTTGTTACTTTGACAACTTCAAAATCATTTCACTCCTCCTCTGGCCTTCTCTATAATTTCACAATCATATCCACGTGGAAGTTATTTTACAGTCTTTCTATAGTGTATGCTGTGTGAAGATAGTGTCATAATTGTATTATCTCCTACTGTATGGTCTAATGTAAAAATAAACACACACATTAGGACAGGCTGTTTGTGTCTAAGGCGGAGAACCAGCAATGAAAGAAGGTGCCCAGGCCTTCGAGCAACACCAACCGAGAGCACTGCAAAATTCAAAGTCTAAAATTTCACCAATAAACAAAGACCCTGTAGAACCCAAGGCCCCGGTAACACAAACGTATTTTGAACAGCTCTTTCTGCCCACACAGCATCCTGCACGCTGGCAGTATGGCAAACAGCTGGAAGAGCAGATATGTGATACAACACAACCAAGCACACCAAAATCATCGGCTCATTGAGTCGCGACACTAAATCAACCGCCCGCCTTACATCTTGCCTGAAAGGCACCAATCAACCTTTTACCCACAATAATCATTATAGCACATGGTTCGCCCCTGTTTGAGAGCTGTGGATGAAGAGGCGCTACTAGCGGCACACGGTGGTGGGCGGAGACGCGTGGATTCAACCTCTGCCCCTCTGATATAGTGCAGTGATTGCCGCAACAGATCGAGGCGAGACCCCTTTATCCACATCCACAGGGGAATAAGACGGGCTGAAGCTACAGGACGAAGCTCCAGCCGCTTTGTATGCGTCCCGCTGTAGTGTACGTGACAAAAGGACTAAGAGCTGTGTGTGTGTGTGTGTGTGAGGAGGGGGGGGGGG
>JAODLI010059270.1:0-15414 GCA_027575585.1 Percopsis omiscomaycus | reverse complement strand
TTTAAACTGATGAGTTATTAAAAAATTCACCCCCGTACAGTTGTCATGAACGGGGAAACTAGCTATAGAGACCAATTCGAATGTTGCCCCTTGGTCTCCACTGACTGAACTCCACCGCGCTACCCTGCGCCCACGCCCGTGCATATAGCGCTGTGTGAACGCATTCGTGTGATTGGCTTATAAGTAAACCATTCCCCACATGGGGTGCGTTCTTGTGATTGGCTAAAACAAGGGACATATCTGATTGGTTGCAGGCAATCCCCTGTTTAAAAAAAATGTATTTGTGAGTCAAGCGACGGCAGAGGAGTCTCAAAATTCACACACAAATTTGTGAATCTTGTTTGCATTTGTGAATTTTGTGTGCATTTGTGTATCCTGTGTGTGTATTCATGAATCACGTGTGTGCATGTATGAATCCTGTGTGTGCATATGTGAATGTAGTGTGTGCATTTATCTTTATTGAGACTGTTTTAGTTCCATAATTATCTTTCGTGTAATAGTTAAACCCTTCATATTCAATTAACAAAATGCCTGGACTTCATTCCTTACTAGAGATGTGATTGTTGAGGATACTGTATTTAGCTGAATAAAACGACACTAGAACATTTAAAATTGTATCTACCGTATCTTTCTTCCACAACACAAAGAACATGACTTGAAATTTGATCCTTCTCTTTGCCTTTCTGTTTGTATGCTGGTGTTCAACTGGCCATTAAATCAACACCTACGCTATGCTAATATCTCATTGAGTGGTGGAGAAACCAGAGACCACAGTTATCAGCACATGACTGATTTGGCTTACAACAGAGGTACAGTTTGGAACAGGGATATAATTATTGATTTTCTTAACACATGCACATACCTCTCCTTTGGCCATACCAATGCCACATTCACTGATATTATGTAATCACTCACATTGTCAGTAAAACAGCTATTGCAGCTATTTGTTTTATTTTCTGTAAAGAAAGTCGGCCTTTTGAATTTTGTATTATACTAAAAAGCCCTATTAAGTTCGTACTGGGATTGTTGAGCATTTTAAAGCTTCCAATTCTGGCATTGGTATTGTTGGTGTATAATTTCTTCCAATTCGTGTCAATTATAATGAGGTAGCGTTTGTAACCTGCCATATTGAAAAGGTGGTCAGTTAGAAAACAATGTTAGGAGCAGCTCTCAGTCCATGTTAACTTTAGGTTATAGGAATGTGTTTGTTTAACAATCACATTCCTATAACAATAATCTATTATGTATAATAGATTACTGCTCATCGCAGATTAACCTGTAAACCTCAAACTCACATTACTTGCTACATCGAAGCAAAGGGGAACAATAAATAACTGAAAGTGTATTGTATTTGACTGAGCTATATAGGATCTACAGAGAAAAGAAAAGAATATAACGTTGTACAATAAATTGTGTAAAGTATATGTGTAAATTCACAAACATTTGACCTATCACTAGAACACGATGCTGTATTGGGCCTGGCGACATGTCTTTTCAAGCAATGTAAATGCTGGTCAGCTTCCCTCCCTAACCCTCTTCCTTTTCTTTGTCTCTCTGATCGGCTCTCCCCTTTCTCGTCAGACAGTGCTCTATTGACATTAGATACAAGGGGCTGTTATGGCAACAGGGCCTGGAAGGTGGGAGGGGCTAATGCGGACACAATCTTATCAGGAAATCAAGTGACCCCACACAACGCGCATTCCATTCGTTGAAATGAACAGGGGGGTGCGCTGGACATGCACAGGGGTTGATACATGCCAAAAGGTAGGAGAAGCAGGTCTTTTGAAGTGATGTGAGGTGAATACTAGAGTGCGTGTGTGGGTGGGTGGTGTTACATTTTCTCTTTCTGTTAAATACGCACCTCAGCCTATCTGGACCCAAAGGAGACATGTGTGTGCATACACACACACAAACAAAACCTCTGCATAGCAGTCGGCATGTGTCCAGTTCATCTTTGAAGCCGTAAGACAGCGGAGATTACTAAAAATGTGGCAATAAAAAAAGCATTAGAGCTATTCTCCCACAGTGATACTGTTAAAACCAGGCACCACACACACACACACACACACACACACACACACACACACACACACACACACACACACACACTGATAAACACGCACCCTGCTTATGCAGTGTTACAGTAAGCATATAGAACATCTGGCCACTTCATTAGGTACACCTTGCTAGTACCGGGTTGGACCCCTTATGTACGGTGGCCCTGAAGTGCAAATCACAACGACAAATAGGAAAACAGCAACAAATCAAAAGACACAACGGTAAATAACAAAACACGATGACAAATTGCAAATCAAATTAACAAAAGACAAAACTCAACAAATCGGAAATCACAACCGCAAAACAGAAACCCCAACCACAAATCAGAAACCACAGCAAAAAATCTTAAAATACAATGACAAATGGGAAAACACAAAGACATTAATGCGGCATTCACGTACTCCTCGGATGGTCCCAATTCCCGAGTTGTAAAGTCGTTCTTCCGACTTCAGTGTGTTCATGTGCTTTTTAGTCGGAATGCGGAAACAACATGGATGCTACAAAAATGTGTTGTATTTGTATTATCAGAGCGTTGTTGTTGCTGCACCAGTACATTCCCTGAAACTAAAATATTGCTTTACCTGACTTGTTATCAGGTAAAGCCTGTTATCTGCTAATAAATAACTTATCTAACTAATAGGTCACTCTACGTCAGGAGTGTCAAACTCAATCACAGAGAGGGCCCAAATTAAAAACTGGGATTACTTCGAGGGCCAAACAGGTTCAAAATGTATTAAACAGACAGATTAGACAAAGTTTGGTTTGTGAACAAATACCTGTAAAAATACTGACATTCCATTCGAATGAATAAATCACGACAGCGCTCTCATCCACAGCAAAGGAATATGGAATGAAGTATTTTCCCTGTGCTTGTAAATCAGTGGCCAGCTCACAGACACAATCAGCTAGCTGTTGCAGTGCATTCTGGGACTTATGATATTTTCTCGTGGGCCGGATATAATTGTACAGTGGGCTGGAAGTGGCCCGCGGGCCTTGAGTTTGACATGCCTGCTCTATGTGGACAGCAACTAACCGTTATAACCTACTACCATATTACAAATGACATGTTGGCAAAAAATGTATATGCAATATGTGAACCTTACTTTTACCTTCAGAACTGCCTTAATTCTTCATGGCATAGATTCAACAAGGTGCTAGAAACATTCCGCGGAGATTTTGGTCCATACTAATTTTATAGCATCATGCAGTTGCTGCAGATTTTTCGGCTGCACATCCATGATGTGAATCTCCACCACATCCCGAAGGTGCTCTGGTGACACTGGAGGCCATTTGAAGACAGTGAACTCGTTGTCATGTTCAAGAAACCAGTTTGAAATAATGTTTCGAGTTTTGTGACATGGCGCGTTATCCTGCTGGAAGTAGCCATTAGAAGATGGGTACACTGTGGTCATAAAGGGATGGACATTGATACAAGGCAGGATGGGTCCATATTGTCATGTTGTTTGTGCCAAATTCTGACTCTGAATGGCTCAGCAGAAAACGAGACTCATCAGAACAGGAAACATTTTTTCCAATTTTCTATTGTAAATGTTGCCACTGACGGGTACATCTAGATGACTGGGAAGTTTGAGGTTCAGTCTACATAATGATGACCCTGACGTGATTTGAACACGCAACCTCCTTATCTGGAGTCAGATGCGCTACCATTGCGCCACAGAGTCATTCATAAGCACAGAAGCAGTGATGCGATACCACAGAATGTTGAGTTCTAAAATGTATCAGAATTTGATAAATCATGTAACAATCGAGAAGAATGGAAGGATTAGACAGAGTTGGGGTGTAGCTCTGCTACGATGTTCAGATACAGCAGAGGGTGGCTCTGTGATCCAGAACTGCCTGCTACATTAGCAGGTATTTCGTTGGCTTTAACCTCCGAGGGTAAACTGTGTAAAGTTTTCAGCACCAACAAAGATAGGATAGGTTTTGAATGTACACTTGCATTATCACGCTGCTCAAAGAGGAATTTTTGCAAAGCTGCACAACGACGAGGATGGGATTTGAACCCATGCGTGCAGAGCACAATGGATTAGCAGTCCATCGCCTTAACCACTCGGCCACCTCGTCTGTGTATATAAATATATATGAATATATATGACCAGTTTAGCTGCGTCAACTGTAGGCTAGCCGGTGAAACAGGTGGCACATCCAAAGACTTTAAAGGAGTAAGTAAATCTTTATATAAATCAAAGCTTACATAGTGCTTCAGACAAACAATAGAACAAAAGTACAGACAATGCACTGGTCCCGTGCATCCTGTGCATTGAGATTTGGATTTAATGGAATGAAGCAAACCCAGTCGGACGAGAAGGCATCTGTTAAGGGGCTTGGTTCAGACTCTTTTGTTACAGTCTGAGCACAGGCCGTCCCAGTGGGGAATAGACCGTCTGCTCACAGGCAGGCCGCAGCTGCAGAGGTGAAAACACCGCTGAAGCCCTGAGCACATGAGACACAGAGCTAGGCACAAACACACATCTATGCAGAGACACAGCTGCAGTGTCGTATACACAGAGATACAGATAGACCAGGGGTTCTCAAATGTATTACCCAGCGGTCCGCATTTGATTTTTATTCAAGGTCAGAGGCCCGGAAAGATTGGCGATAACAAAATAAAATGTAATCAACTCTCTTATTAAAATGCAAAAATGAGTGAAAACGCTGTAGTATGTATTACAGACACATCTGACTGGTGTAGCATCTCCAGCTACACCAGGGGTGTCCAACCAGTCTGGCATGAGGAGCCGAAAAATATACAGCATCAGTGCAAAGAGCCCCAAAACACAAGGGCACACACACACATACGCGCGCACACACACACACACACACACACACACACACCCACACACACAATACAGCAAAAGTGACTTACAAAAACTTATAGTCCTAATAACACATAAGGTTAACAAAAATATGCTTAACAGTATTTAGTTTTTAGGTGTGAACTTTTGTATTATCCTACTTCCTTTTAATTGACGCAAAGGTGCCTTCAAGGGTTTCAGCCTCAATCCTGCTACATGACCTAAGAAAGAGATTTAAATGTTAAATCTTTTCACTGTTGTTAGACACAACTCCTCTGCCTATTTTCTCATTCTCATGAGCATTTGTTTTACTAAATACAAATCTTGAATCCTCTAAAAAAAGTATACAAGCAGAGAATGAGTATTGCTTCCCTCAGAGGCAGCTAGAAAATCTAGATAGCAGGAGGTTGCTGTATGCAAATTACTAACAAGTAGCTTCATTTACTGTAAAGGGATCTGCAATTTTTTATGCTAATGGTTGTAATGGAAAAAAAAACCTGTCGATGAATCTTATGTAATACAATCAGGCTTATGTAAAGGATTTTGAATGGGTCAGAAATCCGCCTTCAGCATCGACATCTTACAACGCAGTGCATTTATACTACTTGAGTTGCAAACACATAATTCTCGCCTACCGTATACACTGACATGAGTGACTGGGTGTTGTAGCCATGGATACCTTCGCACGTAATGTGTATTATTTTCTTTACTTTACTTCCAAGCCCCCATTGTCCAAGCTCATGCTCTACATGATATCTGCAGACCTAAATCCACATATACAGTATGTTGTAAGTTACACAGGTCTTAGATGTGGATTGTTTTCATTATGATAGAAGAAAACTGGATGCAATATGTCGTATATGTAATGATGAGAATGAACGACATCGTGAAGTAAACGATTCAATTAAACTGATATTCTACTGATTGCATATTATATGCTACATTATAGATTCCATGCTATGTTATTTTCTAGATTGAAAAAATGAATAGACAATAGATAGCGTGTGATCCATTCATAATGTCTCTACTGTCATGTTTTAAGTAACATCATCCTCTCCAGAGAAAGGATCCTACCTTATAATTGACCACATACATGCACACACTGTGCCATGCGCCCAGCCTAGCCAGGGGCACTCTAACTTCACAGCTACTGACTGTGCCTTAATGAAGCCAGAAGCCTTTTGCTGGTATTCTTTTTTCCTGGTTTTGCTACATATTAGTTGCTCAAAGAAGAAAGCTGCTGGGTTGTGTTCTGGGTTGTGTTCATGGACACATTCACACTGTATATGCTTGCTCTTGTGCTGCACTTGAAATGAGGTCCTTCTGTCTAAAGATGCGTATTTTACATTGTGATATTGATAACCGGGACCTTGTCCTCGTCACGCCAGCTGCTAGGTAGCACCCCCGACCACCAGAGGGCAACAACACCTGAGACGCCTAGCTAGCGACACACCTGTGGTCTATTAACTAATTACCAGTAATGCTTTTTAATCCTGTTTTGTTGTTTTACCTGTGCTCAGTCATGATGCTGAATCCCCTGAGGTCAGGTATCAATGAGGCTCTCTGTGGGTTTCCCTTTTAATTGTGGAATGTTGGTCTTGGCTGATTATTTCTGCCTTTTGTGAAGGATTGGATTATTTTTGGAAGATTTTGGAGTTTCTTGCCTTTTGCATTCTCTCCTTAGGATTTACAGACCTTAATGCATTTTGAAATGTGTTTTCTGAACATTGCTGTGCATGGCACATCCTTGAGTTGTACGTTTGATGGCTTTTATTAAGAACTATTTTCCCTTTTAACTCCTGTGTGGTGTGCTTTCTGCAATTGTGCTCTTCCTACAAACCATTTATTGTATTACTCGTAAAATGTATTACAATTGTGCAAGTAATAGAACGATAGAACAAAATGATATGCTGTTCTTGAGTTGACTCACCTCCATTTAAAAATAAATAAATATATAGCTATAATTAATAGTTGCAATAGCCATTTAGCTGAAATCTATTTTAGCTTTTGCAAGTACAAAAAGGCAACATTTTTGCAATTCTCCACAGGTCAGCTTCTAAAGGTCTTTGGCAAAGCCAGTGACATTCCTAAATGATTGACTTGCTAAGAATAATTGCGTATGGGTGTTTTTACAGAGCCATGGGTCTATGCAGAACCACAAGCTGTCAGATTTGACAGGTGCAATCTTTTCTCTGAGGTAGTACACCTGCCTCCGCCTGTGTGTGGGTGCGTGTGTGTAGGTGTTAGAGCAAGTATGCAACTGCCACAGCGGGTAGACACTTGTACAGCCTCCCCTCGCTTTGAAAACCCATATCATTAGCATATATGGGAAGCCTGCAATCCTATAACGCGTCATTTGCCTGCTGCTGGACTTGTGAAGACACAGACATGAGATGCGTGGCAGGATGTTTTAGCCAAATGGAGTCAAGGTGAATATGGAAATGTTTCGGTCTGACTGGCTGGAGGGTGGACAGACAGCCAGTGTAAAAGCTTTAAGAGCTAAAAGCAGGCAGAAGAAATACGCAACATTGGGAAGGGAAGGAATAGAAACACAAGGGGAAGGAAAACAAGGCAAAAGATGTGGAAGTGATGAAATAAAAGACGTGGAAAATAAAAGGAGCGGCTTAAAAGAAGTGTCCACAACCGCGTGAAGGTGAAAGTTCAGATGGGTATCTGTATCGGGGGCGTCTGCTAACCGGTGAATCTACGTCCTTCATCCTCTCTGGGAGGCTTCCATCATCATCCAAAAAGGGCTCACAACCCCAACTGTCAGGGAGCATTTCATAGGAAAAAGCGCTGTTGTTGACCTGGTTAGCAGGATTAGCTGTACTCCCTGGCCTGTAGCTCTGCTGGTGGTCCATGACATGGAGCCTAACTATATAATTACTGCCTCCCCACAGGGGGCAAAGGGTCTAACTTGCTTATGCTGTATTCATTACGCTGTGGGACAGCTCATAGAATTGTTACTGGGCAGAGAGCAGCAAATGCACAGTGAATGATATATGTCATCAATGGCATGTTACATTGGTGCGATCCATGTCCCTCTTTTCCAGCAGATGTCCCACTATTGGACCTGTTTTATCGACAGGTCCAATAGTACAGATACAGAATATCCACATTGATTTGAACACTTGTTTATCTGTAAATGAGGGGAATAGATATTTAACTGGTGTTGTTGTTTGTCTGTCAAGATGTTCACATTGTCCACATCTATGTATCTCACAGGCTGAGTGCCATGCAGTAACAAGGGGCGGGGCTGAATGTGTCTCTGGAAATAACCATCAAAATGCCCAGTAATGATAACATTGTTGTTAGGGAGTGTATGCACATATGTGTTCACTGACCACAAAATATGAGCATTTTAGTTCGTACTAGCCTATAAAAATGCGATATGCCATGTCCTACTATCAAGTGATTCTTAAACCATGGAGGGCTTGTGACCAAATATGAAACGTTTACAGAGACACACATACTGCCAAGCATGTAGTTGGTGGCATTTTCCAAAATGATAATTGACATTTCAATTATCCTTTGTCTTTTGACAAAGGTGACGCTTCTGAAGGTCTACGTGAAGGTGACAGCAACTAAACCATGAACGCGCATACACAGACACAATGTCATTGTACTAATGGGCCAGGTGATAGCCTTTTAAGGACTCCAAATCGCTACGTCATATAATATGCATTGCATTGTTAGGATGAGGTGTGTAAGACACATGTAATTGGTGAACTAAAGAGAGCACTGCAGTCCACCATACAACATACAGTGACATTTCAAACATTCGGAATGTTCTAGAAAAATATTGGTGTAGGCATGGGAGGTGCGTGCTTATACTTAGCTGAAAGGGCACTGGATTGCCTTTGAACCGATTCATCGGAAAGACATTTGAGACAAGAACAACAGGCATGGACAGGTTTGTTGTTAGTAGCGGGATATTTATTTACTCAAACCTCCCTACTGACTCAAGCCAAACCATTCCACATGGTTTCCCTACAGACACGTGGAGTGAGCACCAGCCTATATGGAAGTTAGCTAGGAGCTCAATATGCAGTCCTATAGAACACAGAGTCCCCTTTGGCATCATACTCTCCACCCCCGCTAAAACACTCCTGCCCGACTCCGTACTTTATTCTCAGGCAAGGCAGTCTCACATAGCCCCTTTTCTCACTGGCCTTAATCAATACGCCTGTCTTTTTTCCTTCTTTATAGGGAAATATGTGAAATGGCAAGCTGTGATTTGCTGCAATGCGTGTGTGCGTGAGTGAGCGCGCGTGCACGTGAGCGCGTGCGCGCGTGTGTGAGTAACAGGGCTAGCGTGGGCAGGCTCTGGCCTTTTCTCCTCGTCTCCCACGTTCTGTAGCGCTGCCTCAACATTAGCATGCAAACAGCAGCTGTGCCATTGCACCCCATCGCTCACTTCAAACGACAGCACAACCTCGGCTGAAAGCGCACGCAAACGCGCACACATACAGTGGGGTTGGACGCATTATGCAGATGCACAAATAGACATTTGTAGTCATTAACGAGAGGCACACACAAATCCAGGAAATGAAACAGGGACACACACTAATGCACCAACCCTTGCTATCAGCATCCTAAGCGTACAGAGCACTTTTGGCTTTACATCGCTCAAACAGTACAAGAACCCCCACCAGCCAGCAGTGGACTGACAAGACTGCTAAATGCACATGTCAGTACGATGCAGTCATCTCGTTTTGACAGTCATATTCTGCCCACGCAAACTACGCACAGACACAGCTGTTAACAGTCCACACAGCATCCATACTTTACCAAGCACACACACACACACAGTCCCACACACAAACACACACACACACACACACACCCACACACACACACACACACACACACACACACACACACACAGTCACACACACACACACTCACAAAGGGAATTTAGCTCCAGTCTGTAACACCATTTGCTCTTTTGGAGCAACCATTGAAATTGTTAAGAGATTTTTAATTTGTTAATTCTCTTCCTTGCATCTGTCTATTAATGACGACAAGGCATTAAATATGCAGGCTGTTTTTGCTGCAAGAGAGGAAAACTTTCGAAAACTCTATATATTCACATGAAAGTTGTATTTTGGTTTTGTTGCAGACAAAAATATTTTTGATATTAATCCCTGTAAATCCATTATTCTCCACTGTGCACTAAAGGTTCTCTAATAATAAATAGCATATTAAAGGATAACTGGCAACGCCACTCCAAAAAAGTTTAATCCTTTGTCCATTGTTTCTCAAAAACATACAAGCTAGCCATCATCTCTACGGGTAGTATGTGTTCTCAGGTTACTCTGGTTGGCAGAATATAATTGTTTTATTTACGTTTTGGATTCAAACTTGAAATATCCCTGAAAGTAACTACAACAACAAACATGCGTAACTTGAGAACACATACTGCTAGTACAGATGGGGATTTGGCTTTGTGCATGCAGTAGAAGTACAGTATGAGTATGAGAAACAATGGAAGTGAGTGGGAGTGCAGATGAATACACCTGCGAGGCACGCACCTATCGAGAATGAGGGTTTCATTCATGTTGAATGTCTGACTGTATATTGAGATAAGGACAGCTAGGAAAGAGTGGAGGGTTTAACCAATGTTTAGTAGCACTTTCATTTTTTTCATGATCTACTGACCCGCCAGTCCTGTCAACATCACAATGTGAGAAAACAGCATACAGGCCAGCTTTACACTCCAGCTGGACACAGAACTCGCTTTAACCTACCTGAAATATAGTCAGGAGTCAGGATGTTCACATTTAACGTTTTATTGTCTAACTCGTGTTTCCTCACATTTACTCGCAGTGGCCATTGTATAATAAAGGACAGAGAAGGGAGATTTAGGCCCTTGTGGCTTCTTGAATTGCAGGTGTGTCTATAAATTCTTCTCCTACCTCAATGGCTTGGCTTGAACGTCCTCCTTCTATTATAAGAGTTATTCCAGTAGACGGGCCCTTTATTGCAGCCATGTCAAAAGATATAAATACGTGCCAAAAATAGTGCCACTGTGCTTGTGTATGTACCGTGTCAGAACAGTGTTCTGAACATATGTAGTGTGACAACTCCGATTTCAGACTCAAGCGCAAACACAGCAGACAAGTCAAGGTTTACCTGCAGTTTATTTCCAGAATTGACTGGCAGGGTCAATCAGGGTCAGGCAGGGTCAGGCAGGGTCAGGCAGGGTCAGGCAGGGTCAGGCGTTGAGCAAACAAAGTTTGACAAACAGGTCAACAAAGCTGGCTCAGGTCAAAAACACACAAGCAAAGAAGGCAGGCTTGGCACGAACAAACAACACAGACCTGATGAACTAGCAACACATACAGGGGAACACAGACTAAACACACTATGGATGTATTATAAGAACTGGATAGGGCACTTAAAAATGACAACAATTAATTTTAACGAAACCTGCTCAGCCAGCGAATACGACAGAGAATGCTTTGTCCAACTTCTGTCGGACCTCTGTGCCTTCTGATACAGCATGTTGATTGAGATACAGTCTGGTGTACACATTATCCATATTTACAGATCCTGGTCTATAGGTTTTCTATTTTAGTTGTCATCTTATTGTATTTTGTCCATATATACCTTATTAGATGGATCAGATTTGCTGTCTCAGGCTCCTGTAAACATTAGTAGTTACTGATGACTGGCCAAATGGGGGTTAATATTGTCACCTCATCTAGAGCTGTTGTGATCTACTTTACTGTCCACAGGTTCCCAGAATGAATCAGATTACTGATGTGAAAAGGTCATGAGCAACAGCTAACACACAAGGGAAACTAAGCAACTAAGTGATATTAAGCTATTCAACAGGGGAGTATACAAATGATAATGTATTAGGACTAGCCTACAATGCAATCTATACACTCTCATTAATCAAGGACACGAATACTGGGAATTAGAATACGAACATTGAATCCTTGGACTGGCGTCTATATTTGTACCCCTGTTGACTGTGAGTCAGCTGTCATACAGAGTTCAGGGCGAATCTTGATGCTGAACCTTTTCTGAAATTTGATCTCAATTATAAATATCTTAAATTATCTACACTGGTATTCACAATAGGCCCATCCAACCTGCCGCCAGTCAAAAGGAATGTTTTGCCTTCCATCCCCTCACATAACCCTGTTTAAAATGCACATAACATACCACACCACACTAGACAATTCTTTGTCCCGATTTCACACGCAGGTGCAGTGCATGACCCATGTTCGGGTCTCAATTCCGCAGCATGACCCCAATGCGTACCTGAGCTCTGCCACAGATGGATGTTTCTAATTACAGAGGTGATTCCCATGAATGGAGAGAGTGGCTTCTGGAGAGGGAGGGAGATGAAAGCATACTGCATTAATTAGTACATGTTGTCTGCTGTGATTCCACTCTTTTAATTAAATAAGAGCCACAGCTGTAGATATAAGTCAAGTCAAGTGTTTGTGTCCGTGTGTGGGTGTGTGTGTGTATGTGTGTGTGTTCTGGCATATTTTATACAACATATCTTGATAATTGCAAAATGAATCCTTGACATGCTCCTGCAGACAAGAACCCTTGCAATGTTATCAGAAACCGAGGCTTTGCAGCCCCAACAATTTTACTATGGCTTTTTCATTTATATTTTTTTGTTTGATATTATTTTGACTGTCTGCTTTGAGACTACAACAATACTGCCTGCTGGAGGCATTATATTCTGCCAACACAGAAATTTGATAAACGTGACAGCATGGCTACTAGCCTTCTAGATGAAGTGGGCTTTGTCTTGGCTGTGGCGATAAACATATAAGAGCAGACAGTATAGATTTGATTACAGAGGAGCCAGCCGGCCTTTGACAATACATACATTTTAAGACTGCAAAGCCGGAAACATAAACACAGAAAGACACAGCCAAACTGGCAAAAGCAATACACACATAATGCAAAAAGACAGATCTAAATGACTGAATGCAGAATCATTTGGGGAAGCCCTAGGTGGAACAAGTGGAACAAGTGGAACAAGCTTGAACACACTGTTTAATAAAACTGTTTTACAACTGTCAGAGTTCATCATCAGCCTTATCGATACCGGTAATATATTTTTAGTTCAGCTCTTAAATGTTACACCAAGCACACCACAGTTCAGGTTTAAATGTTACAAGGTGCATAACAGGCACCTAATCACAAATATGCCACCTGTTTGGACACATGCCTGCACTTTTACTCTCACATTTAAAAATACATCAATGTCAGTATGACATATCGATTATGTTGGAATTGTTTGCCCATTGATAATTGGAAGGTGTATGAAGCAGGACGCACACACACACTCAGAAAATTGTCATGGCCTATAAGACATATGGCATATTATACATAAAGGCCATGTGTTTGGTTAGCTCATGTTTGTGTGAGGTGGAAGCTATTTAAACCTGCATAGATAGATAGATAGATAGATAGATAGATAGAAATGTATTGATCCCAGAGGGGAAATTGCAGTGTTACAGCAGCAAAATTGACATAGATTACAAGAAATTACAAAATTACAAAAAATGTACAGACCAAATCCTAAACATATGATATAATTTAAACATGTACAAACAATGAACAAATTTGCTTATTTACAAAAAGAAATAAATACTTGCTAAGATTTAGAGTGTTGTGTATGATGTTTAACTATAATGTCCTTTATCTTCCGGTCTCCTCTCCCTGCCCAGAGGGGAATTGTTGTGTATGGTGATGGCAGTGGGTAGGAAAGACTTCCTGTAACGGTCCTCAAGGTCCTCAAAAGCTAGCATGCCAGGCTAGCTAAAGATGCATCAAAGCAGAGAGAGCAAGCAAGAGAACTCACATTGTTCTACTTCTTTAACTGAAAGTCATAAATCACACAGCGACTGAATGAATGAAGTATTGAATTCAATATTAAATGTCCCCTTTTCAAGTTTGACCATAATGTCCTAAATGTTTCTAAAATGTGACCCCTGTCATGCTTGTTTTGAACTAAACCTGGTAGGTGCATCAATTAATTTTAATATTTGAATATGAATCAATGGTTTATTAAATTATTCATGAGATGTGTGATTTCCATGAGCCTGGGTCCCTGGAAACCTGCTGCTGCTCATTTAAAATGCTGTGCATTAAAGGGACAGGTGGTCTAATGAAGTGACACATGGATGGGGACTATTAAAATATACTATTCCAGGAGGTCCTGTCTATTTGCCTTTTTGTTCCAATCCTCTTACTTAGTCATTACTTTCCTCCCTGGCTCTCTAAAATCCTCTCAGCGTCTTCAACTTTTCTGTCCTGGCCTGTACGTCTCTGATCACATCTTTCCCTGGGAGGCCGTGAGTCACAGCAGACTCAGGATAGACACAGAAACGCCACAAAAGTAGACTGCACTGACAGCGCTAGATCCTAAAGTTCCTGTTTCCATAAATACTCTATACATGGCAGCATAATCTTACTACACCTTGGTGCCTCTTGATAAAATGCGCAGTCTTTATGTAAAACTGGATATGGTTATGTATTAGGAATAAAATGTGAAGAACATTTCTTGACCCATTTTGTCATTACTTATCACTAAACCACGTTTATCAATTCCATTGCAAATTAAACTCTGCAATAAACCTGCAATATCGCACGAAGATCCAAGAATGTGTTTGATGTATGATAAGAAATACCTCCATTGTAACATTATTAGATGCAGGTTATAAGCACAGTTCACTCACTCACTCATCGTCGTCTGCTTATCCGGAATCAGGTCGCGGGGGCAACAGCTCCAGCAGGGGACCCCAAACTTCCCTTTCCCGAGCCACATTATCCAGCTCCGACACCTAGTCCTGGGTCTTCCCCAAGGCCTCCTCCCAGCTGGACGTGCCTGGAACCCATCTCTAGGGAGGCGCCCAGGGGGCATCCTTACCAGATGCCCAAACCACCTCAACTGGCTCCTTTCGACGCAAAGGAGCAGCAGCTCTACTCCAAGTTCCTCCCGGATAACTGAGCTTCTCACCCTATCTCTAAGGGAGACGAAAGCCACCCTCCTGAGGAAACCCATTTCAGCCGCTTGTACCCTGGATCTTGTTCTTTCAGTCATGACCCATCTTTCATGACCAAAGGTGAGGGTAGGAACAAAAATTGACCGGTAGATCGAGAGCTTCGCCTTCTGGCTCAGCTTTCTTTTCGTCACAATGGTGCGATAAAGAGAGTGTAATACCGCCCTCGCTGCGCCTATTCTCCGACCAAACTCCTGCTCCATCGTCCCCTCACTCGCGAACAAGACACCATGGTACTTGAACTCCTTCACTTGGGGTAATGTCTCATTTCCCACCCGAAGTAGGCACTCCATCGGTTTCCTGCTGAGAACCATGGCCTCAGATTTTGAGGTGCTGACCCTCATCCCAACAGACCATCAGGACCACATCATCTGCAAAAAGCAGCGATGAGATCCCTAGCCCACCAAACTGCAACCCCTTCCCACCACGACTACGCCTCGATATCCTGTCCATGAATATCACAAACAGGACTGGTGACAAAGCGCAGCCCTGACGGA
>JAODLI010059249.1:0-15423 GCA_027575585.1 Percopsis omiscomaycus | reverse complement strand
TGTATCTCTCACACACACACACACACACACACACACACACACACACACACACACACACACACACACACACACACACAGAGCACTAGAGTGCAGCGGGAGCTGAATGGTGTCTGTGGTTGTTGCTGTTTCTATATATTCCATAGCTTAATGCCGTGGACACTGGCAGCCATCAGGCTCTGCCTTGGGCTTATAGGAGCAAGACAGTGCTAGCAGGGGACCATTGGTCTTTAAATATGACTCTAATCTGTCTGCACTGTGATGGCCATGGCACCAAGCACTGCACAGGCTTGCGTGTGTGTGTGTGTGTGTGTGTGTGTGTGTGCTTGTGTGAATCCATCTCTAGGCCCTGGATGATTTATTTATGAAATGTGATTTTGCTTTCCGGAGCTTTCCAGCCTTGTAACTCAAGCTCACACACACAGACACACACACAGACACACACACAGACGCACACACCAGCACACACGCAAACACACTCTCAGTCATATATTGTCATTCCAATAAAGTACCGTATTGGCTACACAAATAGGGAAATCATTTTGTTTATTTTTAGGTATGAGGATTTAAAATCGCGTGTGCACGTAAAGGGGCAACGGGATCTTTATATGTGTGTGCGTTTGTGTTGGGACTGTGACCGTCCCTTCTCTTGCCACTGGTCTAATCCCTCACAGCTGCTTTGCCTTATGACTCCTACTAACTGGGTCTATAAACACTTCTTATGCTGCTATCATTTTAGAAAATAGTAAACTTGGATCATGTGGGACCAGATGCACTCTGGCCTTCATAGACAAAAGGATACGGTACATCATTTAGTGCTGTGTGCAGGTATGGGCCGCTAATAAATGTGTGCTTAGCAGCCATTCTTCTAAGTTTTGGTTTTATGCACACAATGTGACGTAGATGGCGAAACAATGTACTGGGCCTGTATTGTATGTATTGGGAAACATCTGACAGTATCAATGCAGATCCTAAAATATTTAGCATCGAATACTAAAGACGTATACGCAAGTGAGAGCAATGTTACTATAAACAGCTGGGAAAATGAACAACGCGCACACTGGGCATCTCAAACCGTCAAAGATGTGCTCTGAGCTGTTTGCCTCAACGGAAAAGTTATTGTTTTTCACAAGGACACCAGGGAATGCTGAGTATTTGTAGTTGGTAGAGAAACACCCTCTTACCGCCTTTTAATTGTGACACCAGGTTATATAGTCCAGTAGGCTAGGTTGTCAGCAGTAAATCTCCAGGATCAAATAATCTTATATACTGTATAATTATAATAATAAGCTTTGCTGCATATTTGTTGAGGTCAGAAAACTGCATGTGCTCAAAAGGACCAATCATAAAGTACATGTCAGTTGTCAACAAAACTGACATGTGGGGACAGTCAGGGACATGTCAATCAAGGTCTGTGTATGCCCACACAGTCCGGAGAGTAGCTGTGAACAGGCGCATTAACTCACCTGTGTGGGCGGACAGGGCCTTACGAACATGTACTGTACATGCACTGTTGGTATTTATGGGATTCTATATACATTGTATCTTCGCCAGTGTTTGCGTGTGCGTAAAATAATATAAAACTACTAGACAGAGGAAGCAACATCGCAAGGACTTATGGGGAAAGGTTTTGCGTCAGCGAGTGCGTAATGGAGTGTGTGGGCAACTTCTCAGGAGCTCTCTGTTTTGTGTCTGTGTGTGTGTGTGTGTGTGTGTGTGTGTTGGTCAGACAGACACAGTGCATGAGCTCATCTGTTCCTGGGGTCTATAAATATTGTAGATGATGGTGCATCCAGCAGCCTCTGCTAGTCCGGATACTATGATGTCATTCTGCTACACCTCTCTCTCTTTCTCACACACACACGCAAGCACGCACAGCTGGAGGGCCGAGGCCTAATATCCATGGCAACGGTGGGGCGTGTCTGGCCAGGCTGTTTATTGAATGCAGTAGCTCCTGGGCTGACGATATTGTACACTTCCTTCCTTGTTTGCTTCCTTCCGCTCTTGTTTACTCATCAGCCGGCCTCATGCAGCCATGTCAGTGCGTTCCACTCATAACGTGATCTAAATCTGGAGACTACAATCTGAAAATTCCACTGGGGAAAATAGTTATATTGTATTCTAGTGCGAGTGACTTCTAACCACCATTCTCTCTAGCTCCAATCTGCCCAATTGCTCCAATCTGCCCAATTACTTTTAAAGTCACTCAATAAAATAGGCCCCGTTCCAAAGAGGGTGAATGGGTGAATTTATTTATTGTTAGGTGTTAGGCTTATGCATGTTATGGCACGGTATGCATGTTACATTTGTGCTCACAATACTCATTTTCACTGCCCCCAAATTTTTGTCTGTGCTCCTACATTTTTTATCCATTTGGGTGTTATCTTCCATTATATTCAAATTACTTGGTTCCATTCTAATTGTCTCTATTCTATTCTGTTTTATTCTATTATTCCAGCCTGTATTTTATCATCTCTCTTATCAGCTCCATGTTTCTGTGTGCTCGAGTGAAAGCTGGCCACAGTGGACAGTGCTATGGAGGCCCCATAATGCATCTGGGCTGCGTTCATTCTCTAGCCCTTAGGTGGACACAGACGCATTTAGAGATGGGAGAGAGATGACTTATGGGTCCCCATTGCTCAAGCTCTCTCCTCGTCTCCACAATTCAAATGAACAGATGGCCTTCATTCCTGTAAACCTGGTCCATACCACACATTCACACGCACACACACTTGGGCTGTGAGTCTTTTCAAGGTGAAACTGTGTGGCAATACTTCATACACCAACCAGCAACACACACTCTAACATACATGAAAATTAAAGCAAGAAAAGCGCACACACACACACACAAAGTTGCTGACGGTTGGTGTCCTGCAGGACCGGAGGTGTCAGGAAGTCAACTACCCCCACACACATACACACATGCAATTCCCTCCACCCGTTTCCATGGAGACTAGATTCACGGGCTGTGAAAGGTGAAGAAGAAAGAAAAAACTCGTGAGCCTGCACACACACACTCATGTCCTCAACTTGCACATGCGTACACGCACACAAACACACACACAAAGCACGGCAAGTGTCTAACAAACAGACAGACTGGCTGGGATTGCAGGATATTTACATTTACTAGTGTTTGGGAAACCAGTAAGAACCATTGGACTGGTGCCGCTGGGGTGAGGAGGAACACTGGGGGGACAAATATTCTGCTGGCTCAGCGGTAAGCAAGAGCCAACTGGATCTTCCGTGTATTCCCAATGGGAAGCTTTGTTAGGAATGTCTGTGAGGATGTGTGCATGTGTGTGTGTGTGTGTGTGTGTTTGATTAGAGTGGGGATGAAATGTCATTCGATACAATGGCAAGGAGAAGTGATTTCCTCCCTGACACCAAAATGACAAGAGCCAAAATAACTTGACATAGACAAGTAGGATGAAATTGATGTCCTGACCTGGCCCTGCCCTTCCAGAAGACAGTGTACATTTGTCATATTTTCGTTGACAGAATGAGTTTTTCTGATTTAGCTACCACTAATCTGTAAAAACCCATTATCAGCTGACAGACTGAAAATAAATAAACTTTTTAGCAGGCTGGGCAATAAAAAAATATTGAGAAATTATCAAATACAATTTCTAAATAACAATAATTTGTGCTTGAGATGCAGACTATTTTCAATAATATTTCTGAGTTTGAAAATAACAAATCTTTTATAAAAAATAATAATATGTTGAACTGATTTGTCACACAAATTGTCATACAGTTTGAAAACACTGATCAACAAACCAACACTAATCAACACCTAGGGCCCTATTTTCACCATCTAAGCGCATGGTCTAAAGCGCATGGCACAAGTGCAAGGGCGTGTCCAAATCCACTGGCTAGTTTAACGGCAGAAAAAATGGTCGCAGTGCCAGACGCATGGTTCAAAAGGGTTGTATTAGTCTCTTGAGTATTCATGGGTGTGCTCAGATGGGCACAAGTGCATTTGCTATTTAAACAATGTGGGAAAATGGAAAGTGGACGGGGAAATGACAACTGCGTCGGTCTGAAACTAGACTAAATTTCCCATTTTCTGACCACATGCCACTGTACTGTAGGTAGGATTTTAGAGCTATAAAATTTGTGTAATTTCTTAGAAATGCCACAGACATCCGTCAGCTATTAGTAAGTCAAATGCTCTGTGAGAATATCTGCTCTGGTTGATAGCCCCTGCCTCAATTTAAGTCCATTTTGATTTTGGCAGCCACCTGACCAATCAGGGCCTTTTGCCTGATAAGCGAATCTATCTTGCCGTTCAATCACATGAATGCGCACACACAGGTACAACAAGTTTGTCAATGGCGCTTCGCAATTGCAGACCAACCGGCTCCAGAGGGAGGGAGCAGACGAGGGGGGGTTTGGGTTGTTGATTTTGAAAATCTTACTCTCCTTCGTTCTTTTTCAACTAGCTCTCGTTGCAACTCTTCAAATCCTACCTACAGGAGCTTTAATGATCGTCTTTCCTCATGGTTCCCACACAGATGTGTAGTGCTGTAGAGTGGCAAGTCTCATTAAAGTGGCAACCATGGAAACAGTTTGGCGTTAATGATGAGACACTTCTTTTAAAGAGGAAGGTAGAAGGAGAGGCAGGGAGAGTGTGAGAAGAAGAGAGAACAGCTAATTTAAAAAAGCCATCTCAACTGAAAACAATGTGTGTGTTTGTGTGTGTGTGTGTGTGTGTGTGTGTGTGTGTGTGTGTGTGTGTGACACATGCTAAAAATCACCCCACTGCCCTGGTACTCAGAATATACCCAATCTAGACCAATTACAGCCTGCTGTTGTGTACGCTTGACTGTGTGTCTCAAGTATGTGTGTGTGTGTGTGTTGCCCTCCATGGTGCCAACACTCCTGTTACCTCTCCCCACTCAACGTGTTCTTGAAAGCAAGATGGAGAAGTCAGCAAGACAGGAGAGGAGAGGAGAGGAGAGGAGAGGGGTGGAGAGGAGAGGAGAGGAGAGGAGAGGAGAGGAGAGGAGACAGGCGACTCAGCAGGGTTGACAGGAAGGAAGGGGATGAGGGGAGGAAAAAGAGATGTTAACAGGAAGCAGGGGATCAGAGAGGAGAAAACAGACAGCTCAGGGAGGAGAAAAGGATGTGAGTGAAACTGGAGAGGCTGTGGATGGAGGGTGACTGGAGGAGGATGGCGGAGGAAGTAGTGTGGGGGTGTTAGGAAGATACAAAAGCTTTGGAACTTCCTGTGACCTGTATGCAACTCATCTGCAGGCTCTCTCTTTCACTCTCTCTCACACTCACACACCAGCTGATCCAGGGACTGATGGCTTCAGACAAGGTCATTATCCTTTACAGGTGTAAATACAGTCTCTTCTTCACAGTATTCCTGGAAAATACAAAGGATTTCAGACCCTCACATCTCACCTGGTAGTCTAATACCGTATGGGTCTGAATATAAGACGTCCCTGAATATAAGACGACCGTGCACCTATTATGCAAAAATAAATGTAAGAAACTTTTTTATTTTATTTTTAGTTTCATTTCAAATCTAAATAATACGGTTTGAGCATGCAGGCATAACATTCCAACCATTATTGATATGTAAATTACCCAAAGACTGTATAAATAATAATGAAATTACCACAACATTGGCATTCATTAACTGTCACTGTCCATGTTGTTGTGGCCACTTTTGCACAATTCAATCAAATCATGAGGGACCATAACATCCCTCCTACGTTTTGTCCCAACCTGATATGCTTTTTACTTGGAAATGCGTCACATTACAGAAGCCTTGTCACATTGTCTTTAGCCAATCACTGCCCTCTGATGACATCACTGTGTGCCTAAAACATGCTCTCCCTCTGATCCCTAGCCGGACCTTACTGTAAGCACACTAAGCCCTTCCCTAAACGTAGCCCTCTCTGCCCTCAACAGAGGGCAATGATTGGTTAATAGAAATGTTTATGGGGAACCAGGGGCACTAAACCAGGAACGTGTCCTGCTTGTAGAAATAATGTTATGATGTTCTGCTGTGTGCAGTACAGCGTGCACTGGTGCACAAATGCCTGTGCGTGGCCGTGCATAGTGCACATGCTTATGTGTACATTTGCAAGTGTGTGTCTTTGTGCACGCATGCGTGTGTGTGTGTGTATGGATGTTTGCATCTGTGTGTGCTCGTCTGCTAGCAGTGTGCGCGTGTGTGTGAGTGTGTGTGTGTGTGTGTGAGAGAGAGTGGCATATGGTGATGGAGGGGGCAGGCAGTTAAGTGTAAATGATGTTGATGTAGCACCAGGGCATGGCATGTCACATGTCTCCAATTATTCTAATGGGGTTTACCATGCTTACTGACCTTCAGCATGACAGACAGACCTTACAATGGACAGGCTTGTGTTTGTGTGTGTGTGTGTGTTTGTTTATTTCGCATTTTGATATTATGACATTGACAATTAAGAAGTTATGCAGCGATACTACTCCTGTTTTTTTCACTCCTGAGGACAGAAACTTGAGTACCAGCCAATACCAGGTATAAGAAAAAGAGGAATCTACGTATATATATAGTGATTAGAATTGATAATAGTACGATATATTAGTATGTAAGTATGATTGACTTGGATATAATCTTGAATTTTTAGATATTTAGATGTTAATGTACTGTTTGTATATTATTTAATGATCAGAACCTTTATTTTGAAGTAAAAACTCAGATACGCTACTTCTTGTTTAATAGCAGTAGAAATGTGTCCAGGCAGTCAAGAAGGATATGCGTGGTGGTTTATTATCCTATGTTTTCATCGTGCAAAACATAGGATAACAAACCTAGCTTCTGCTAAAAACTCATGTGAGTGATTGCAAACCTTGTTATAAAGTATAACCGTGTCTGAAATGTAGTGTCAAGAGGGTAGGACATACCGTGGCTCCATAAGCCAGCGAAAGCCTACGTTCTCTACCACCGAAATTGGCTGGTCATCAAACGAGATAAATTATTTTCTCTGTTATGGTATTTTCCTCGTCTTACTGTCTCGACTACATTTCTTTCTAAATCTGCTTTGGTGTTTTCTTCGTCTGAGTAAGCGTCGCTTTGCAGGTAGCTGTTGGGCTGCTTTCAGTTTCCAATTTAAAGAATTTCCACATGGGTGACATCTCGATAGTGTCTCGGCTCCACCACGGTCTGCCTAGTTCACTCTCTCTTTCTCTCTCGCTATCTTTCCCTCCCTCTGTGTGTGTGGGCATGTCCATTTTCCCTAATACAGGTGTTGCTCCCTAGTGTGCGGGAATCACCAGCTGCCATAGATTTTGTAATCAGCCTGGCCCTATTTCAGCCAGATTGTTGACCAAACTTTAACAGTTAGTTCCTCTCTCGCGTTTAGACCTCAGTGTCACAGTACCCCATCTGATAGTAGTTCTTTTGAGTTTTTCCCCACTCCCTGGTAACTCTCCATCTGCTTTCCATCGCTCTGATGGAAAGGACTGATGCTCTGCCTCCCCAATGCTCCGCTGCCCATTCCTCGTCTGTACCGTTGCCTGATCTACTGCCTGCCCGGTTCTAAGAGTTTTGCTGCTTGCCCCCTGCTTTACTGTCGCCCCCGCTGCTTGCCTGCCCGTCCAGGCGTCCTCCTAAATAACTGTCTGTGTCTGCTTCCGAGTTCCCCTGCCCGGCCCTGACAGACAGTTTGTAGTTTCAAGCTATGCTACTCAGGCCTACTCTAGCGTGTGATGGAGCGTTACAATCTGCCTTAATTTGTCTGAATTTGACAAACACGGAAATAGATCGGGCTCTGGATAGGGCCAATACCGGTCAGATAAAAAAATGCCTGGATCAGCCCCGATACAGATCTTTGATATCAGATCGGGACATCCCTACTTACACATGTGGCGGGAGTGAGATCTTAAGTCTAAGATATATAAGGATATAGCCTGACTACGCCACCCCGGGACTTCCACCCAGGGAAATACTCCCAATTTCACAATATTAGACATACACTAAGCCACATAGGTTTGTTCATTAATGAAAGTCAAAGACGTGTCGTTTCCAATATCAAAACTACACCCAACGTTTTATTGAATGTTTAAAAGTTAGGGTTTACAGGATGAGGAGAATCAGAATGGTAGAACAAAACCAAAAAAAACTCAGTCACTCTCACTCAGCCAAATCTACACATGAACACATAAAATATCTCAATAAGCTCATCTGGAATAATAAAGTTGATCATTCTTTCTTGAAAATATAGCTAGCTGTTTACATAACTAGCTCAAACTTACTATAATTTACATAGCATTTATTCAAAACAAATATTATATAGTTAGTTTATAACAAACACCCTGGGTTCGTTAATTAATTAATCCATGATCGATAGCTGTCCTAGTCACTTACCTTGGATCATGCCAGGTTAGTTGGAATGTGGCTGGCTTGTCTGAACGCCTTCTGAGCTCCCGGCTGTGAACTTGAGCAGTTGTCCAATCAACACAGTGCAGCTCCATGGAAACATCCATATGAAACACATTGTTTTCGAATATTCGGCTATCTTTTAGAGGAAAAGGCGTTCATTTTGCGGCCGCTGTTTTGCTTTCAAATATGAAGACACAGCCAAACCCTCCCTCACCAGAAAACTCAGTGCGCAACTGTGGCACCCCAGAGCACGTGCATTTAGTCTCGCTCACCCACAGCTCGCTTCCTTGCTCTCCCCTTCCCCCAACCGCACAGTTTTCAAACTGTTTTCAAACAAAGCAAGTCAGTTTGCAGTAGCAAATCGGGGCGACTTGTTGTTGGGGGACGCTATATACACAGTACGACAAAATGTCAGATTGTCCCTTTAACCATTACTAGACTTTGACCATAATATGTTTGCCTGTTTGTATGTCAGACTCCAGAAGCGTGAGAGTTGGCAACCCTGGGCTTAAGTAAAAACAAAAAAACCGATTAGAATCATTACTTAAGATTACCACAGAGATAGGGAGACAGTGGGTGCTGGAGAACGCTGCTCTTATGTCATCATCCATTTATCAAAGACAATCTTTGAAACACAGCACAGTTTGATATCTAGCTAGCAATGATAGCACTCTGGAGGGATCTAAACTGGCTAACATCTCATTCCCATCAGCACATAAATATCTCTATGACAGACACTGCCAAGTGTGTGTGTGGGTGTGGGTGTGTGTGTGTGTGTGATGTATCAGCCCCACTGGACACTTATGATTCAGGAAAATGCTGATTCAGTGTGGACAATCCATCTCTTGAGCTGTCCACATGTATTCGATAGGGCTAGAACTGACTGCACACACTGTGCTGGCCTTAGTAGAGAAATAGAGAAGTTTGCATGGGAGCAAAGCTTTTCCATGAGAGAGCTTGTTGAATCCCCAGGTACTTTGGTGGAAATTCACTATGATTGACATCAAAAGGAATGATTTAATCTGTGTTGGATCCCTGGTTGGTTGAGTCTTAAGAGCTGTCTTGTTTGAGCTGCCAACCGCCATTAGACCAGCTGAACTCAGGCGGGAGGGCCGTCAAGCCCAAGACAGTGAGAGAGAGCAAAGAAAAGCTTGATCTTATTGTCCGATATGGTTCCCCCCTGATGATGTGGATCACGCAAATTTACCAGGGGTCAACCTGCTTACACACTTCCCCCGAGACCTCCACCCTGCACCCTCCCCTGCGACGTTTAACTCAATTCAATGCTGAACAGTACCACAATTCAATATGGAGAGCATACAGGTTAAAAGTGAAATATATACTGTATGTTGAAATGAAATCCCTCCAGGGCTGATAAAACAACTACTACTATATATGAGTGTCAGTCACACCTCATGAGGCATGGTTCCTTCATGCCAGTACAGTCGGGGGTGGGGGGGGGGGCAAAGCAACTGTTGCGCCTGCCTTGAGCTCAGTCTGACCAGGTTCTCCAGAGAGATGAAATGACGCAGCATCAGAAAGTCCACCCCCACCGACATGCTTTGTGTCGAGCAAAGCAACGGTCAGGCGGTTGGGGCCCAAGGAACCTGCTGGCATTCTGCCACACACATGCAAAGCATTCTGGGACACGCAGTATTTCATACAGCATTGGTAGTGGTATACAGGAATCCAGGTGGGTTATCTAGGACACAAAACTAATCGCCAACAGTATTATCCCGAACACTGTAATGAATACAGAATACATTCTCCTTTAAGGGATCACATGCATGCATACAAACTTTGAAGTTATACAGTATAATACAGATAAATACAAATCAGAAAGAAATATTGTACAGCATATAGCATTCATTCAATTTGCTACACACACACACACACACACACACACACACACACACACACACACACACACACACACACACACACACACACCAAACACCTACACAGATCAAAGACATTCATACTATATGCACATACACGGACGCACGCACGCACGCACGCACGCACGCACGCACGCACGCACGCACAGCTAAACTTTGCTCATTAATTATATTCATTAGTAGGACATTATTTTATGTATCTCCCCCTCTCTCCCTCTATGTGAGGGGTCTCCACACTGCATGTATGGAGGCACTCCTGTATACCTCCTCCATTCACACCAGTTCAATACTGGTGTGGTATGAAACCTTCAATGGACCAACGTCAGGGCCGGCCAAGATTCAGGGTTGAGCTCGAGGTGTGTGCGTGTGTGTGTATGTGTTTGCAACACATGAATAGGTATAGTACGTGATAGAAAAGCATCCTAGTCTGCCGGATAGATAGAGACAGACGGACAGGCAGACCGGGCTTCCTTACCGTTGTCGCTGTCTGACTTGTTCTCGTGTTCCGTGTCGGTCAGTGTCAGCGCCGAGTTGGAGCGGCTCGACAGGCACGAGCTCCTCCCCGACGACTTGCCCAGTCCCCCCCGGCCCCACAGTCGCATGGCGCGCTCCGGTGACATCACAGCCTGGCTGTCAGTGTCCAGGTCTTGGGGTGTACCAACCGAGTAGCCGCGGTGGGGGAGGCCCATCTCGGAGCAGAAGGTGAGGCCACGGCGTGTGGCCGGCTCACAGATCCCCAGCTGGCGAAGGCTGAAGTTCTGACCTGAGACAAAAAAAAGTCAGAGTCAGAGACGATTGTATTTCCTCTGTTTACCCTATGGCATGTTATATTTACCTTTCTGACAGAAAACTGGAGCGAGGATGAGATAGCACGCCTAATGTGTACATACAGGTGTGTGTTGTTATTTTCATGTATAACTGTCATTCTGGACAGACCTTTTCTCCCTTAAGCCGTGTTTCCACTGAACTGTTACTCACGTGAGTTTGAACGCTCGATTGTTTGTTTTTACTCGCGCGAATAAGCCCGTCTCTACCGGAAAGAGGAGGGGCTTCCAAGGAAATAGCTTATCTTTCCGCCATTTGTCAACAACCATGGCTGACAACAACTAGCGCTGATAGGCTTTCGCGACACTGCGCCAAGCGAATTATCCGCGCTAGAAAAATTTCAACTCGAGCGAATTTCGCGGCATTCGCACCATTCGACTTTGTATGTAATCTAGTCGTGCGAACAATTCGCTTCGCGTTCAGTGGAAACACGCCTTTAGAGATACACATTCCATTTCAATTGGTGGTGCACTTTTTTAACATACCCTCATTGACATGCCCTAATAGACTATTTGACTAAGATTGGGATGATAGATCAGATACGATTGGTTACAATCCCGAAATTATGTCACACCTGGGTCTAAATCTGACTGGCTTGTTTGACATGAATGGTGACATGTTAGACAGATGTCAGAGTTAGTCCAGTCCAGTCCCTTACGATAGGCGCCCTTTTAAAAAAACAATGCTGTCAACAAACAGAGTCAAACAGAGAGAGAGAGAAATGGGGAAAAGTGGAAAATGAAGAGGAGAGGGGAGGGAGGGTAATGCACATACATACTGTTGGCACACTAAGTGCAAGTATGCAAGCACACACACACACGTGCACACAGACACTGCAGATAACAAGGCCCGATGCATGTAAGGTTTGGGGGGTGTGTGTGTGTGTAGGCTTTGTTTGCTGGCTAGGTAGAATAGAGGGATTTCAGTAAGAATAGCAAAAGGCATACTGACACCTTTTTGGAATCCACTGGCCGGGTGGTTCTGAGTGTGTGAGAGTGTGTCAAAGAGAATAGCAGAAAAAGCAAGAGCTAAAAGACAGAGGAGTGTGTGTGTATGTGTGTGTGCTGACAGGTAGGGTGCTTCCATGGGCCAACCTACCGAGTCTGGGGGAGTCATGCTTCATATTAAATTTAGTTCTTGTCAGAAATAGTAGCGCCCGGAAAAAAAAACCAACACACAAAGGACTCTAGTTTCAGGACGGTGCAAGGATGGCGGTATATCTATACGACAATATCTAAATACATAATTCCACATTTGTTTGTAGTTATGACTGTGGCATTGAGAGGTCATGTGACAATATGTCAATCTTTGTCTCAGTCTGTCTGTCTCTGTTCTTTTTGTGCCCAACTGCCTCTGAAGGCTTTCAGGGTTGTGGGAAATGCAGCACATGGGAAACTCAAGCCGCATTCTAAAATGTGTGTGTATGTATGTAGTGTTGTGGTTATTGCCAGACTGACTAGTTAGGACTCAAAGCCTTAATCTAGTGAGTGAAATCATAAATACCTTAAGGCTTCCAAACCACAAATACTTAACTTCAAAACGTACTCTCTATTACATATCCAAAAACATGCATGTGCGCACACGCACACATACACATACACATACACACACAAACACATTAAGGCCTATAGGTTATCGTATGTGAACACACTTTTATATGGTCATATAACCATGTGTGATTAATTTATAAATAACTGGACTGATGTTACAGTTCTGTGGTAGCCTTTAGTTTTGTTATTCAAAATGTAGCTCTAGTAACTGCATACTAAATCATAAAAAATGTTTTGGTAATCTGACATAATAGTGGCGAATAATCATAATTATAATTATTTATGATTACAAATTCTGAAATATTGAAATCTTGGTCTATATCATAACATTGTGGAGCAGACCATCTGGGTATTTTGGCAGTAATAGTAGAACCATGGTTTACAATGAATGTTGAAGTCAGACTAAGGCTGGGGTTTCAGGTTGACCGCGTCACACTCCAATGTAAAAAGATTCTGATCATCCAACCATGACATCAGCAAAGTATTCCACTTAGCAGCTCTATCTCTGTGGTAACAGAAAGCTAATTGGGGCCTCTTGTATGCAGCCTTGCGTTGGAGCACTGTTTTTTTTATTTGTCCCACGACAGACCATATTTGAACTTATTTATACATACAACAAATTATATACACTCACCGGCCACTTCATTAGGCACACCTAGCGAAACAAATGCAGTTCAATACAACAGTCCTGCAATAAATGCCCTTTCATGATTGTTATAATGTTCAGTTGAAACCCTTCACGAGAGGTGGCGATTGTACTGTATGATCATGGAGGATGTAGTTTGTGGTTTCTATTATTTCAACCAGTGAGGCTAGGCTAAATAACACAAATACCTTTGTGTTTAATTCAACAGCACAACAAACTACATCCAACAAAATGATCATTCAGTTGAATCGCCACCTCTCTTAAAGAGTTTCAACATAAACTGCTAGGTGTACCTAATAAAGTGACCGGTGAGTGTGTGTGTATCAGCCATAACATTTTGACCACTGACGGGTGAAGTGAATAACACGGATAATTTCGTTATCATGGCACCTGTCAGTGGGTGAGATATATTGGGCAGCAAGTGAACATTCTGTCCTCAAAATTGATGTGTTAGAAGCAGGAAAAATGGGCCAGCATAAGGATTTGAGCGACTTTGACACAGGCCTAGACCACTGGGTCAGAGCATCTCCAAAACTGCAGCTCTTGAGGTGTTCCCAGTCTGCAGTGGTCAGTACCCATCAAAAGTGGTCAAAGGAAGAAGAAGCCGTGAACCAGCGACAGGGTCAGGGCCAAGACTCATTGATGCACGTAGGGAACGAAGGTTGGCCCGTGTGGTTCGATCCAACAGACAAGCTACTGTAGCTCAAATTTCTGAAAAGGTTGATGCTGGTTCTGATAGAAATGTGTCGTAGTTTGGGGGCGGGAAAGTCTAGTGGTCTGGGTGTTGGACTCCCAGCCGTAAGGTCGTGGGTTCAAGCCCCAGAGTCGGCCTACCTGTAAGCATCCTTGAGCAAGATGCCTAACCCCTACCTGCTCCATGTAATAAAACAATGTAATTGTAAGTCGCTTTGGATAAAAGCGTCTGCTAAATGCTGTAACTGTAGTTTGTTGTGTATGGGGCTGCGTAGCTGCAAACCAGTCAGAGTGCCCATGCTGACCGCTGACCTTTGTCCATTGCCGAAAGCACTACAATGGGCGTGAGCATCAGAACTAGACCACGGAGAAATGGAAGAAGTCGGCCTGGTCTGATGATTCACGTTTTGCTTTGCATCACGTGGATGGCCAGGTGTGTGTGCATCGCTCACCGGGGGAACACATGGCACCAGGCTGCACTATGGGAAGAAGGCGAGACGGCGGAGGAAGCGTGATGCTTTGGGCAATGTTCTGCAGGGAAACCTTGGGTCCTGCCATTCATGTGGATTTTACTTCGAGACGTACCACCTACCTAAGCGTTGTTACAGACCATGTACACCCTTTACGGTATTCCCTGATGGCATTGGCCTCTTTCGGCAGGATAATGCGCCCTGCCATAAAGCAAAAATGGTTCAGGAATGGTTTTGAGGAACACAACAACGAGTTCAAGGTGTTGACTTGGCCTCCGAATTCACCAGATCAAACCAATCGAGCATCTGTGGGATGTGCAAACGTCCAATCCCGTGGAGGCCCCACCTCACAACTTACAGGACTTAAAGGATCTGCGGTAACACTTTATTTGAGGAGGTGTGCATAAGACAGACATGACACCGTCATAACCATGAAAAGACACCTGTTGGGAACATGAAGGAGTCTTTATGAATGTTTCTGACTGTTGTCATTAAGTGTCATTAAGTTGACAATGCTTGGGATGTCTTTGTTATGACAACTGGACATTAACCAAGATGACATAACCTGTCAGTGTCTTATTATCTTATTAGGCCTAATTATCAAACTTAAACAATTTAGCTTTATGTGTTAACATTACATTAAACTGTCATATGTGGTTGGTTTAGACATTAGACTAATATAATTGTCTTGAACAATTTTCTTGACCTCAAGTACAGTGGTACAATTTGGACTGGTCATAAATATGTCATTAAGTTATATTACACTGTAAAATGCTTTAAAATATCGTAACAAAAGCAATAAAGTCAAAAGATAGATTTGCAAAACAAATGTTTCAAAAAATATATAAACTTTTTAAAAAGTGTACTTTATATAAAGTGTATTGGAACTACTTTATTGCTGCGTCTCAAATGGCGTACTTCTGTACTTACACTACGATTTTGAGTGCAGAAGTGCGCTAAAAGTGTCAAG
>JAODLI010059239.1:0-15426 GCA_027575585.1 Percopsis omiscomaycus | reverse complement strand
TGTGTGTGTGTGTGTGTGTGTGTGTGTGTGTGTGTGTGTGTGTGTGTGTGTGTGTGTGTGTGTGTGTGTGTGTGGTCGGTGGTGATGTGGTCAGGGCACCTCTTTCATCCACTGCCTACCCGCCCCGCAAATGCCAAGCGGAAGGCGACACAGAGTTACAGATATCCCTTTGGGGCTCTCAGACAGTGCTAGGTATTCAGTGAAAATTTAATCCACAAACGCCTCCAGGAATGCCTGTGATCTATGTAACATGACTCAAAATATTGTCCCTTTTGTCGCCAATGTGCCACCCCCTCCATGCGCAAAGTATGTTGTGTGAAGTTGGTTTCTCAGTGTTCAAGATATGCTGGGTATCAAAGGCTGTATAATTTCATTGGATCTATAGTTCAGTTAAAGTGTTATTCAACTTTGGTGAAACCCTCGACTGTTTGGCTTCCTATCCTCAATATAACTGCAAATAATGTTGGTGATTAAATGTTCCATTTGGTCGCTTTATTTACTGTTGAACCAAATCTATCGTTTTAGTTTTAGCTTTATTATGTCTTTTATGTTGCTATGCAATGGTATGATGCTTAGTAACAAAGTTAGCCCTAATGGCTGCAGATGTAAATGCTGTAAATTCTGCTATAAATTCTTCGACCAGCATCATAGATGCTGAGATACAAAGGAGCTCAGTGCAGGTTGAAAAAACAACAGCAAAAAGGATTTGGTTCACTGAAAGCAGTGACCAAAGAAATATTTCATTGCATATTTCAGCAGTCAAGGGTTTTTACTTAATTATCATGGCCACCCTTTCAGTTGCGACTGCCTCCGTCATAAATGCTCTCCCTACCCTCACACCCCTGTCCTGTAGGTGAACACTGGCTGCCCCATGGTGTGTGAGTGCCCTGCAGGCCCGCCTTCCTGTCCTCCGGGGATCAGTTCGATACCAGACGGATGTGGCTGTTGCAAGGTGTGCGCCGCCCAGCTCAACCAGGACTGCCATGAAGGGCGGCCCTGTGACCACCACAAGGGCCTGGAGTGTAACTACGGCAACGATGTCGGCCGCACCCACGGCATTTGCAGGGGTATGAACCGACGGAAGGGGTCAAAAGAAACGGCCGCGGTAGATTTGAAGAAAGATGGCACAGACTCCGGGGCTTAGCTTGAGGTTGAGTTAGGGAATGTGTAACTTCTGGGAGGGGAGCTGGACTTCCGAGCCAACTGAATGCAGTTTCCCTTTAATAGGGGCCTGAGGTTTGAAGCCTTTGGCATGTTTCAAAGACAGAGCACCTTCATGAGCTGTGACTGAAAGCTAGCCAAGTCTCAGATTTATATAAGTAGTGCAGTGTGTGCGCCACATGAAGCACACACACACCCTCACACACACACAGTGGTATTTTTATGTGTGTTTATTTGGGGGTGTTTCTAAATGGAGGGGGTATTTTAGGTGTTGCATGGGGAGTCCCAGTGAGGGACTGAAGTGTACCGACCCTGTAAACAAGTGAACACTCCTCTCTGTTCTAAGAATAAAGCCTCCGTCATTAAACTCAGACTAGTATGTCTATCCCTCTGTCAACTCTTTTCCCTCTTCCCTTTTAAACAGTTAACCTCAAACAGCACACGTTTGAGGTAAACTGTAATTGAGTTTGAGCTCATTTACAACCTTAAATTAGAAATGTAGCTTATTTTCATCAAAGAAACTCCTGCTTTTGTACACATTCATTGTAACTTGGTAACCTCTTTGTACCATTGGCACACATGAACACGGATCCTGGAGACTTATCATATCTATCATCTTGAGGCTAGGCTGAGTTGGAAGTGTTACAAAGTACATGCACCTTTTTTTAAGAACAGTCAATTCCTGTGTATACCCTCCATGAACTAACCCACACATCTCCCTCCATGCAGTGAAGGCGGAGGGGCGCTCCTGTGAATACAACGGGCGGATTTATCAAAATGGAGAAAATTTCCGCGCCGGTTGCAAGCACCAGTGCACCTGTATTGACGGGGCGGTGGGCTGCATCCCCCTGTGCCCCAACCACATGCTCAGGGTGTCCCCCTCCTGCCCTGCCCCTCGCCTGGTCAAAGTCCCGGGCCAGTGTTGCCCCAGCGTCGACTGCCACAAGGGAGCCACCAAAAAGCCCCCCGTGCACCACCGGCCCCAGCCTCCGGCCTACCCACCATACCCGTTCATCCCATACCCAGCATACCCCTACCACAAACCCTACCCCAAACGATACCCCAAGCCATACTCCTACAAGCCCAAGAAGGATAAGGACATGCTGGGCAACGAGCTGGTGGAGGTGGGGCGGAAGTGGGACAAGCCACGAGGGCTCAAGAATATGGCAGGTGAGTTGGGGTCTGTTAGCCCCTCCGGCGTATAGCGGCCTATTTGTGTTTTAGCCTCTTTAGACCCTCGGCGCACAAACAAGGCTACTGTGAGCTGCCGTTCCCTCCGTGCATGCGTGCATGCGTGCGTGCGCGGTATGTTTTCCACGGGCTCCTAGTGTGCCAGAGGTGTGCTCGGACACAGCACATGCCTCTGTCGCCTAGCGTTTCCCCCTCTGTGCGTCAGCGCTGCCCGGTCGGTGAGTGAGGAAAGTGTGCTGGCGTGACCCCTCTCTCCCCTCGTCTCACTTGTGTTTGTCTCCCGCCTGTGTGTGTGTGTGTGTGTGTGTGTGTGTGTGTGTGTGCGCAGCGTGGAGGCAGGTGGGGGATCAGTGTGTGGTTCAGACCACCTCCTGGTCCCAGTGCTCTCGCAGCTGCGGGATGGGCGTGTCCTCGCGCGTCACCAACGACAACGCCCGCTGTAAGCTGGTGAAGGAGACGCGCCTCTGCAATGTCCGGCCGTGCAGCTCCCTGTCTATCCCCGTCAAGGTACGAGGCCGGTAAACACACCAGGTTGCCCTGGCGACGGAGGGTTAGAAGTGGTAGAAAGGGAGTGGTTGACTGTGTGTGTGTGAGTGAACAAGACATCTGGAGTGAAGGGAGTCTGTGTGAGTTTGTATGTGTGCCTCTTGGATTTTTTTTTAAATAGGGGGTTAGATTGCAGGGTTTGCTCTAATAGCCCACAACTATGTTGTTTAGTCCCCGTGCCAAGGAGTGTTGAACCCAAGGGGGTCACTTTTGATATTAATATCATGCCACCCTCTCCGGCCGTAGAGGTTTCCGTGGTTTCCACTTTCTATTCAGGGTTCTGTTGCTGTGTGGACCTACGTCCCCAGTGGGATGAGAACAAGGCAGATATAGGCCACGTCCCCCAAGTACGTCTTCTATTAGGAAAGAGTTGAGGTGGTCGTCATAGGTGCTTAATTGAGGTCCGGCTTCTATATGGTTGACGGGGCCTCATGGAAAAAGTACACCCTATAAATGCTCTGATGGGGGTTGTGTTATTATATATCCATATGCAGTGACATTAAATGTAACTCATTACAAAAGGCTTTTGTGTATACTTATTAGACATAAACATTAGAAATGTTCAGTTGAAAAGTAGAACTTTTTCATTTTAGTTTGCTGGATTTGGAACTTTGCTCTTTCGCCCTATTTATCCATATAAACCTCTCCCACACTGAGCCCAGGTTAATGTAAGCTTCTAATGGCTCCATCTACGGAGCACTCTATTCTCCTGTTTGCTAGCTTTCTCGCATTTCATATCATACCCTCACAAACATTCTGCCTGCCTTCACCAGGGCACTTATGTGGCTAATGGGTTGTTATGCACCTGTTTCACTCTACTCTCCCAATGTTTTCAAAGCTGTTGTGGGTGTTAATGTGCGGCCATGTCAATCCATAAATGTTGTTGGCATCGGATGCGCCCCTCTCCAGCTCTGATCTGTTGTTCTGACCTTTAGTTTGTTTTTCTGTCCCAATCTCGATGCTAGCCACATTAACAGTGTTTTCCTTGCCTCAGTGCTGTGTGTATGTTGAAGTGCGGTATTGCAGTTCTGCCTTGTATGTCCAAGGAAAAGACCGTTCAGATCATAAGTGTGCACTGGAAAGGTGTATTCTCTCTGCTGGAGATGAATTCAAAATTACTTTAATATTTGTATTTACTTGTATTATATATAATACTTTTTCCATTGTACTGCATATGGTTGTGTATATATTTGTGTTTTTTGTTGCCTAGGGCTGGGCAAATAACGTTTGCCCAGTTTGCCCGTAAATAAGCAATGCGCCGTTCTTCCATTCTATTTTTCCATTATTGAGAATGGCAACAATTACTAGTACAGAGCAGACAAAAGTAAATTAGTAGGGTATACTTTGATAAAAGTGATCCAATAATATTCGCTGTCATATCCCTATGTCCACAAGTACTCGAACCGAACCGATGCTAAGTGGTTTTCTCTCCCAACAGAAAGGAAGGAAGTGCTCCCGTACCCACAAGGCCCCTGAACCTCATCGCCTGTCCTACGCCGGCTGCAGGAGCACTCGCCTCTACAGGCCAAACTACTGTGGCGTGTGCAAGGACGGACGCTGCTGCTCCCCACGGCGCACGCGCACCGCCGCGGTCCCCTTCGCCTGCCCGGACGGCGAGCGCTTCGAGCGCTCCGTGATGTTCATCCAGTCCTGCAAGTGCAGCGATGAATGCGGTCACCTCAACGAGGCTGCCATGCCTCCTCAGCAATGGCTGTACGGGGACACGCACAAGTTTATCGACTAGAACCACCCACCCCGCCCCCCGCCCCCCTATCCCAACACACATTCCCTTTCACACTCCTAAAAACAGTAGCCACCCCCATTATAGGAATAGCTGTCCTTGAGTATCTATGAGTGGATGCACGCATCAATACATCCCTTCCTGGAGAGCGGTTGGGGAGAAGATGAATCTGGACAGCCTGGAAGAAGAGAAGGGTGTTGCTACTGTTTAGAGTAAAACATAGATCCAACCTGCTACCCTGTTATTATTGTACACCACGTTCCTGAACTCTAAACCCACTTGGTGGGCGAGACTTTGAGCTGATATGCTCTTCCATGCTAAAGTTAATGTTGATGTGTTGGTGTGAATTCACTTCAGAGTCCTTGAGAAACAGGCCCGGACTAGCTAATGGAAAACTTAGCTACATAATCCTCCTGTATCTGAGCTTTGACTGACCTCATGAAGACCCACTGCGAGGACTTTACAGAAACCAAAAACTGATACTGCAATGGCATAAGTTGTTCTCACAGGAAGGAGGCTTGTATCCTTTTGTGGTATTTATTCACTGGTATTTATTGTTGAGACAGACATGCTGACAGTGGCTGCCAACAGGGGAGTTGGTGCTGCTATGTTTGGAGCCTTAGCATGGCCGGATGGTGAACTGAGAGGCACAAAACAGCTGAGAACTGTCAGCAATGGAAGTGAAGGACAACCACAGATCTGGGGGCTTGACCCCTTGTTACATCAGAGGTCAATGTAATCTGAAAACTAGTAATGATGAACATTGAAGGAGAGAAGAGACGGTATGTCTTGGAAAATGGACAGACATGAACCCAGTATGTCCTGGCGTTAATGGGCAAAATGTCAAAGGTGGTTTACACAGCTGGATTCGTCTCCTGCCTAGCCTCCACGAAGAAGTGAGACATTTACCGAGCAACCGAAGAACAAGCCTGGGATTTTTGCTTTGCACAGAGAACTGATTCTGAGCAAATTACAATCCTGACTGAGGGGTAGTGAAAGAAAATCTTCCACTTTCTGGTTGTTATAAAAATAAAACCTAAAAAAAAAGGCATGTACCGAAGAAGTAAACATGTAATTTGGGACTAGCGGGTGGAACCATTTTGGTATCCAATCTGGCCTGTAATCTAGCAGCAACTGATGCACGCTAACTCACTGACACAAATCTTGTACTCATGCGTCTTTATGTTCATGTGGTGTCTATTTCTGAACACCATAGATTTAAAAGGGACTAAGGAGAGTTTTATGGCACTACAAAGGAACGGGGTCAGGGGCGGCCTTCTTTCTAAGGACAAAGGCCTGTTGTACCTGCATTTTTAGGATGAGATGTTCTGCATTGTTGACCTAGACCCCTTACTGTAATACAGAAGGATCTAAGTAAGGCCCTTACTGGGACCTGGATTTAAACTCATGCACCTTACAATAGCGTTTATTCATGACCTTATCTCTAAGTATAGAGAAAAAGCGATGCTTAATTAATGAAATTTAACATTGTGACACCATTGTACATTTCAGATAGAAAACCCATTTGTGCGCAACTGATTTAATGGAAAGTGTTTTCATTTTATATGAAGGAAATAACCTTTCCTACAAGTTTTATGAAGTATGCTTTCATAGTTTAGGCGACTCAGATGCAAACATGCCTCACCGCTGTATTCAAAAGAAAATTGACAAATGTTAAGTGTTGCTATTGCCTGTTTGCCTATGTAGACGCTGTGGTTTTGTTAATGACTGTAGTTTTATTACAGGACACTAGAGCAGCTGTGTACAGATTCCTTTGCAATTTGTTTAGTTGTTTCTGCTGTAGAAGGGCTTATTTACTGTGTAATACTGAACTAGTGTAAAGTTAGTCAGATGAGTAAAGCTGAGTTCAGATTCATTGTGAGCATCAACCGCCATAATAAAATCATAGGCCTACTAGTATACACATTTCTAGAATACATTTGTAAAAACATTGTCTAGACAAGCTACGTTTTCTTAAACAGACACCGGTCTAGTCTTAAATCTAGGTTACGATTACATAATTGTTTGGAATAAAGAATTTCACTTTCAATTGGAAATTTCCAGTTACAACAAAAGGGTGCTGAATGTTCTGCTTATGTGATGATAAGTGTAGTTTAGAGAAGTCTGTTACTGTAGATATATACACACAAAGTTGTGTTTAACACATATGCTTATAGTAGGACTTTTAATTCAAAACCAAATAATATCCCAATTAAGTCAGTAAAAATGACAACTTTTACAATGGTAAAACTACATATTATACAGATGGGGAAATTCTAAATTATAAGAACCGAAAGGAAAATAAAATAAAAAAAATGCTCCCTTCCCATTTACAATGGAAGCATTCCCGTAGAGCTCTACCCTTAGTTAAAAATACAATTATTCAACTGTAAAAGAACAAGTCTTCCACCCGCCCTCCCCTCCCACAACAAAAACATAAAACCTTAGTCAACATAGTCAAGAAGCAGAGCTTTGAAATAGACAATGATGTGGGCCGGCTTCCAAACTTTGATCCAAGACGACAATTAGATTCATGTTGAAGACAGGTCATCCAGGGCTGGATACTCATCTAGATTGCTCAACTAATGTTGAGTAAAGGGAAAAGAGAACAGGGGACAACAGATGAGTCAATGTAGCCAAGATTACTGTGCAGGTCATTACACTGGCAATTTACCTGGAGGGCAATCCGAGATAAGAACCCACTTGCCTTTTATTTTAACAGTCAAATGGAGAACAGAGCACTATACATTAGCATTATTAAGCATAGAGACCAAGTATTCAAATTGTAAATAGAGACCATGAAATGGTCCTCTTATAAACATCTTTAAATCCCCCACAACACTTATTTACAAATGCATATACAAGCCATTTTCCACTGGAGGTACTTAAGCCACTTCCCAGGTGGCGCAAAAATGAACAGCCCCCTAATCGGCATGTCTGTTTCCATTGTGGTGCTGGAACTACAACATTGCCTTTGCCCTTTATCGCAATGTCAATTTCAAGCACGACAAAATAATTGTACATTTCTCCAGCACCAACATTAGAATGTTAAACCAGAGATTTAACATTAGGATTACCTCAAGTAAACAGTTGAATGTTGTTAAAAAATGAAATGGCTTCATGGCAGTTGTAATGAATTGATCAATGAATGAACGCTTGTTTTCTTCCACTCATGTTGAGTTTAACCAATAAGCGCAGAACCCCATCCAGCAGTTTTTCAGGGCTGCTCAGAAGTAGCTACCCCAAAGTAGGTACTCCTTTCAACCCTGAAAACAGCCCGAAAGAGTTCCTACAGAGTTTGTTCCTGCAGTGGTAAAGCGCCTAATGTCTCTTTCCAAGGCCAACAGACAGTCAAGAGTTAGGTGTGTAAAAGGTTATAACAAAAAAGGGAAATGGTCTTACTATAGGTAGAGATGTCAATCTCGTCTGGAAGCTCAGCCACATTGACCTCAAAGCGATCTTGCACGTCGTTTAGAGTCTTGGCATCTGTCTCGTCAGAAACAAATGTGATGGCAAGGCCTTTTGTCCCGAACCGACCAGCACGGGCCACCTGACACAAACAGGAAAATGTGATTGCCATTTACTGAGGGCCAAGATTAGCATCCTATAAAATGTAGCATTCATGTAAACCAGTTAATAAAATTGTAAACCCAACATCACGGAAGACTATGATGCAGATAATAAAATACAGGTGTTCTCCACAGTTTTCTTCTCACCCTGTGCAAGTAGGTGTCAGAATCTTCCGGCATATCATAGTTGAAGACAATGTTTACTCGCTCAATGTCCATTCCTCTGCCAAAGAGATTGGTGGCTACCAAAATTCGCCGTTGGAAGTCCTTGAACTGCTGATATCGGGACAACCTGCAGGGTAGACAAGAGCAAGGGGAAGATGATAACCACAGCTGGGGGTGCACGCCAGAGGAAAGCACATGCATCCTTGCAGGACTGACCTCTCCTCCTGAGCCATTCCCCTGTGGATGGCGATGGCAGGGAAGTTCTGTTCCACCAGAAGCTGGGAGAGAGCCACACAGCGCTGGACTGACTTGACAAAGATCACCACCTAGACGCAGAGATGATACAACTCATTACTGCATGGGCAGACAAAACTATCCTTAAGGTGCAATTATAGCATCATACGGTGTTCACACGTCCTACCTTAGATTTAGGTTATACGTAAAAGTAAATGCAAGTCTGCCCTACAGAAGACACGAGTGGGTGGATGCCAACAACAGCGAGAACTGTTTCACTTGAAAGTAAAAAGGTAGGATGGAAACTCAACCAGATAAGTGAAAGTGTTGTGGGACTTGCATTTGTTGTGGACACTGAACTTTTATTTGAAGGTATGTCCTCCACAAGCAAGTACTACCAGGTAAATTATAAAACGTAGTTGGCATCTTAAATCACCTGGTTGAACTCCAACACATCAAGCAGGTCAAAGAGTTTGCGGTTCTTTTCGCTGTCCTTCAGCTTGCAGTAGTACTGCTGTAGGCCGTGGAGTGTAAGTTTGGTCTCATCGTCCACAAAAACTTCCATGGGCTGCAGGAAGACGAGTGTTTTAAAAGGAGGACCCTTACAGACATACTGGCTCCAGCACATGTGCAAGATCCACACTTTTACAGTACTTCCAAAACCCCCAAACAAAATAACTCACATCCTGCATGAATTTGCGGCAGACTGGTCGGATTTCTTTGCTTAGCGTAGCACTGAACATCATGCACTGCTTCTCGTGGGGGGTGAGTCTGAAGATGTCCTGCACATCACGTCTCATATCTGTCACATCACAAATGACAATTCAAATTTAAGCAAGTCAAGGCTTTATCCGGTATCAGTCTGTTAAAATACAACATACACAGATAATTTGTTATTCCAGAAGTTCAGTAAGACACTCAACTCCTAACTCTTATTACCCAGATTCAAGAGGCACTCCCACTTGAACTCAAATAAGTCAATAGCTTTAAAAATTAAAGCTATATTTAAGAAAATTTGGGCAGGGACAGAAAAGCACAAACGCACCCAGCTGCTCCAACATCTTGTCACACTCATCCAGGACAAAGTGCTTGACGTTCTTCAGGTTGAGAACCTTGCTACGGATCAGCGCGAGGATGCGTCCTGGCGTACCCACGACGATGTGAGGGCAGTTCTTTTTCAAGACCTCCTCATCCAGCTTGATGGCCAGGCCACCAAAGAACACCGCAGCCTTTACTGTGGGCATGTACTTTGAGAAGCGCTCGTACTCTTTGCTGATCTGGAAGGCCAGCTCTCGTGTGTGACACATGACTAATACAGACACCTGAGGAGATGCAAGTTTATATTAGATAACCTCAATATACCATGTCTTATTATACTCTGCAGCACATGTTGATCAGATATGGGGAACCCTCAAAATATTTGGGCTGCAACTAAAGATTATTTTCCATAGTCTATTAATCTGTTTTTTATTTTATATTTTGTTCACACCCTAAAGATAGAGTTTACTATCAGAAGTTTAAAAAAAATTAATAAAAAAAAAAAAAAAAAAAAACACACACACTCTAGAGAAATATTCAAATTAAGAATCAGAGCATTTGGACCCTTTTTCAAAAATTACTTCAACCAATTAATAAATGGTAGTTGTAGATGAATTTCATAGCCGACAACTAATTGTTGCAGCTCTAAAAAAATAAAAATAAATTCTTAACACAAGTCATCAAATTCATAATTTTATTACAAATGTGAAACGGTAAATGAACTTAAGGGGAGCATTACCAAAAACATTACAAATCTCAGGTATTGTACGCATTACATACAAAAATACAGCAACATATCAAGTGCAGTGTATGAGCTATCCACGTACCTGTCCGTCAACAGGTTCAATCTGCTGTAGTGTGGCCAGCACAAACACGGCAGTCTTGCCCATACCCGATTTGGCCTGACAGAGGATGTCCATGCCAAGGATAGCTTGGGGGATGCACTCATGCTGGACTGTTGTACAAAAGTAAACAGGTATTCAGTCAGTAACTTTAAATTATTAGCATCAAGGACAATTACTATTTTTTAAAGAAAGGGCTCATTATGAACAAATTGTAGGTGAGGCCACAAGACATTTCGCCCTCAAGTTCTCTCCATGAGCAGATGCACGCTATGGTACATAGTGAAACCAAGCGCAACACTCAAACACCAGGTGTTTCGCCAAAATGAACAGAAAATATATATGCTAGAAAATATATCTACTAAGACCGGTGGCACTCACCTTCAGACGGGTGCTCAAAACCACAGTCAACAATGGCCCGGAGCAGCTCTGGTTTGAGAAGGAAGTCCCTGAAGCCTGAGCTGTGGATGGAAACGTAGGAACCCTTCACCTCCTTCTTGCCCACTGGGGCTGCACTCTCGGGGGCTCCCTGAGGTTCCTCATCTTCTTCATAGTCGAGCAGTTCGTTGTCAACATCGTTCTCTGCCATTGTGTCTGTCTGGAAAAGAGGTGATATATAAATGTGATGGAGTTTTAGCTCATTTGGTTTATGCACCTAAAAACACTGAGCTGCAGTTTTCTGAAGCCGTTTAAACCACCCCTTGAAAGTGAAAGACGCTACTCGGTATCAACACAAAATTGAATACCATAGGTTGGATAAAATCTCTTCAAAATGAAACAAAAACGTGAGGCGATAAAAGGTGACGCATTAAATAACAGTATAAAACAGCAACATACATTTAAAGAAAAAAAGTAAGCATGTTTGGCACGAGACAATCTCACAACGAAAATATATTGGTTTGGTGGTTGGGAACAGCTGGTTTAGCATCTTTAGCCTTCCATTACCTAGCTAACCATGTTGCATAACAAATGCTAGCATAGCCTGCAAGCAACATTATGTGTTCGCTGTATGGCAGACCAGATATAATCTAAGACACCAAAAACGACAAATCACTGATTCTGTTTTAGAAGATAAACAAAAACACACGATGCATAAATATGAATGGGTTTGAGAGTCAGGTTTCCAACTACGTTAACAAAGCTATATGGCGAGCTAAGCTAGCGTAGTCGCATCAATAAAATCAATGAAATACAAATATAAGGAATTATTACTCTAGAAAATCTTAGCCCTTCCGTGATATTGCATTTTCATACCGCAGTTAACAAAACAGTCTATTTATCTTCACCCTAGAAAATAAATAAAAACATAACGCAGTCTTACCTTTACGATATTACGACTCGACCTGTGAAAGACTCAATACCGCATGGAGAGGCCTCAGTGCGTTTATGGTGTTGTCCGGAACTACCGCCTTAAGTAAATGCATTGATTCTATTGGTGGATGGGGACGCCCGTCAAACAACAAAGACACTTATGAATGGTAGGATTTGCCCCGAAATCCTACCAATCAGTAACCAATCTGTACCCAGGTTGATCATACGTAAAGAAGCGGGCTCAACCGAAATCATTATATTTCTCTCTACATTCATATACACTTATACATACATACATTTAAAATGCATACAATGATTGCCTTCATTGCTTTTAGCATATTGCGTTTCTGTTTAATTGTTTGACATTGCACGACGCATTTATTAGTTAACCTTTATTTAGCCAGATAGAAACTATAAAGAAATATGTTTCCTATTGAGGATTTCGACATTAACATTAAAACTAATGCAAAGAGGATAGACTACCAGCTAAATTACAAATGTCTCCTGATTTTAGGATATCTGAGTGTGATAGTCAAAATAAAATAATAATCTGTCTAAATAAAAAAATAATTGAGTAAGGTTCGATCTTTCTTGAGCTTGCTGAGCCTTCAAGCAGAAAGGATGGACCACTTTTAAAAGTCCAGTGCAGTACATTTATACCGTATTAAAACATCCCTCATCAAAAGCCTGTTTTGGTACCTGACTCGGCTCTTTTGTGAATGAATAGAGCTCTTTTAAGGATGAAAGCAAAAGAAGTCTGGCAGCAGATTTAGTTCAGTTTACTTGCTCACTTGTTAATGCTTACTCAAGTTTGTTATTCTGGGCTAACATAAGCATGTTATTTCAGCAGCACACTATGTTGCTGTGAAGCTTCAAGTACCTCATTAAAGAAAGATTGACTGTTAATTAAGCCACCAGTTATGGTTATTTGATAACAGGGACACTTACTTACAGTTCATTGTAAAACAAATGTAAATACAAAGTAAAATTAGAGCAGTGATTAAAATGAATCAAAGTTATAGTAATACACACAAATGAGCAGGGTCAGAACCTTTTTGTGTTGCACTGAAAATCCTCTGTCTGCATTTTTGGACATGGACTCGAGGTGTATAAAACATTTCATGCTAGCAGCACCACAGTTGTGTTGTTTGGTTGTTTGGTCATCTGACAAGTCCTGTGTCTACCCTAATTGTTGCTGAGTTAGATTTAACAGACAACATCAACAAGAAACAATCCTGTCACCTGGATTCCTACTGTCAGTTTAGATTAATAAACTAGATTAGTAAATGCAACAATATGAATGTAAATTGCTGGTTATCCTTTTTAGTTCTATATCCGTGATTCCATGGCAGAGGAGAAACTCCACTGCGCAGCTGAGAAGTATGGAAAATTGTCAGACTCAGTCCAATAGTGCAATTCTGCAGATTTTCCAGTAGGGGAGCCTGAGAGGATAAAACATTCTCTCACATGTTGAGGCAAAGAATGAAACAGCCCATCTTCCACTAGCAGACCACCTCCACGCAACCCTGAGCAGTAGACCAACTCTGCTGGCAGATTCTCCAGGTTGTTGCTGCGCAAGTCCAGCCTGAACAGCTGTCTCAAAGCCCCAAGCTCTGGCGGTAGAGAACCCAGGGAGTTGTGAGACACGTTTAGGATGCGCAGCTCCAAGCAACAGCTGAAGAGCTCTGGGGGCAGGCTCTCCAGCCTGTTGCTGCTGAGATCTAGCTCCGTGAGCAACTGAAGGGCTTTTATCTCTGCAGGCAGCTTCTCTAGAAGGTTGCCAGCCAGTAACAGCCTGCGAAGGCGGTGCAGAGTGAAGAGCGCAGGGGGGAGGCTCTGGAGATGGTTGTTAGCCAGGTCAAGAAGCTCTAGGCCTCGCAGCACCCCAACACTGGCAGGCAGGGCCAGCACACGGTTGTAGGCCAATCTGAGGCAGGAAAGCCGTCTGAGATGAGCCAGACTTAACAGTTCCTCCAGGGTTCTCAAGTTGTTATTCTGAAGGTCCAGTGTGCGCAGGTTGGTCAGCGCCAACAGAGCTGAAGGCAGGCGCTCCAGCTGGCAGCCCTGTAGATGGAGCTCCGTCAGGCCGGCCATCCGTCTTAGCCCGGTCAACGCTAGAAGCCTGGAGCCGTCGTTGTGGATCTCCAACCTCACCAGGCTTCCTGCTACCTCACACAGCTCTCCAGGAACCCGCTGCAACATGCCACAGAGCACCAGCACACGGAGGTGCCGTAACTGACGGAGGCTCCTCAGTGCCCAGCCATGGCCGCCACTGCCATCACAGCCCAGCCCCCCAGAGAGGTGAAGCTCGTGAAGGCCGCGGAGTGAATAGACCCACCCAGGGATCTCTGTCGCCTGGGTGAAGGTGAGGTGGAGGGCCTCTAGGCGTTCCTGGAGGACCCCGAGGGCAGCAGGATCAACAGCTGCCGTGCAATGGTAAAGGTGCAGCTCCCTGTTGAAGTATGAGTCATGATGGGAACAATAAAGTGTTCAGTGTCACTGGTAAATAGGGAGATCATTTAGAACAATGGTTCTCAATGTGGGGGAGGAGGCCCCCTAGGGGTTCGCGAGCAGAATATTTTATTTTTTTAATTATATTTAAAATCAAGAATTAGTGTATATCTTTAACAAAACATATATATATATATATATACATATATTAATGTCATTATTAACTTAATGTGTGTGTAGTGCAGTACAAATATACAGTTGTACACGAGGTCACAATCTGAAGTAGGAATCACTTCTTGTTTGGAGCCATTGGTCCGAATAGTTTGAGAACCACTAATTTAGAGTAACATTACTGATAATGAATCATACATTTGTCCAAATCAGGGTTAGGGTTAGGGTTAGGGGTTAGTTTAAGAACCACTAATTTAGAATAACAGTACTGATAATGAATCATACATTTGTCCAAATCAGACAAAAGGTAGAAAACACGAACAAACTACAAACTCGCCTCAGTGAGGTCATGTTGGCCAGCTGTGCCGTGAACTTGGCGTCGGCGATGAGCTCCAGTTTCATGACCTGCAGCTGGCTGAGGGTAAACAGGGCCGGGGGCAGCCGAGGCAGGGCCACCAGCTGCAGCTTAGACTGACCGTCTGCGTCCACTGTTATCATGGAACGCAGCTTCTCTACCCCCCAGCGCCTCTCTAGGTTCTCCTCCAGCAGCCTGGTCTCGCTCACAGGGGACAGAAACACAGACAGCCGCTGGGCCAGTAAGGGGTCGTACTGGTCGGCCATGTGTAAAAGGAAGGCCAGGTCGTTTCTCAGGTCGGGTACGTCTCTCATGGAGCAAAACTCCTTCAGGTCCTTGAAGGAGTACTGGCGCAAGGAGCTAAGCACGGCACAGTGGGGCAAACAGATAAAAGATATGCTTAGGAGCCAGTATATGAATATATGAGTACATTGTATGAGCAAGGTCTCACTGGCAGTAGCACTAAATGTACTAGAATATTTTAGTAGGGTTCCTTGTCTGTTGTTTAAGTCATTTATAATGAGGTTTGATTAAAAGATTTTCCGATAATCCCTTTTGTTTCTCTAATCAAGTGTGACAAAACCAGCACACACACACACACACACACACACACACACACACACACACACACACACACACACACACACACAC
>JAODLI010059228.1:0-15427 GCA_027575585.1 Percopsis omiscomaycus | reverse complement strand
CCCCCCCCCCCCCCCCCCCCCCCCCCCCCCCCCCCCCCCCCCCCCCCCCCCCCCCCCCCCCCCCCCCCCCCCGCTTCCAGCACAGGTAACAAATGTTAATTTAACTTGAATGAAGAAACTTCTTTAGAACAGCTCAGCATGGCTACAGGAAAGCCAGACAATAGATTTGGGGACACAAAGGTACCAAGTGACAATTTCACATATATGCAAGACTGAAATCTGTTGTCTGAGCCGGGAGTGGCTTTGCGCTTCTGTCATGCAAAAACATACATTCCTGGCTTTGTCTAGCTGTAAGGCTTCTGCCTTGGCTTGCTATTGAACTCAATGAAATATTAATAATTTCTATAATATAATATCTAAATTCTAATTACTTCAGGTCTCGTTGCAACTCTAAAATCCTACCTACTGCAGCTTTACGTTAAGCCAGGCATGTTGGGAGTTGAACCCAGCACCTTTCGGCTGGGAAAGGTGACCGCCCTAACCAATTACCCACAGCAAAAATATTTATTATTTTTCATTTGAAATTCTGGTAATAGCTGGTAATATGGACTTTACTTCATATCACTCCACAGTGGTTTTCATGGAGCTGACCAGGAATTCCCTATGTAGTTTCTGCTTACTAGTCTGCTGTTGGCTTGGACATTGTGTTGAAGCTGTGCAGCACATACGTTGCTGCTGTAACAGCAGTGTCTGTCTCTTCCCGTCTTGGCTCATCTATCCATTCGCTCCCTGTGATTTGTGTTTGGGATGATTGCACCGTGCTCAGCGTGGTGTCATCTGCTTCATCAGAGTGTGTGTTCTCCTGCATCTGGCTAGAGGCGGGAAGCAGCCCATTCGGTGCAGAGAACAAGTGCTACAAGCACCACAAGTGGCAAATATTCACTTGGCACTCTGTCAACACTGGGCAGACACACAAGTGCTTGCACTTAATTAACTTTATTAATTGCTGAGTGCACACTAGTTCATACCAGTCCGCCCCTGTCATATTGCTTTTAGTGCTTTCAGCCATGTTCTCCCCTGATTGGTAAATTAATAACTAATTAGATCTTGGGGGATCGGGGTTGTGGGACAATGCTGTATTTAGGCAAACTTATGTTTAAAAGATCCACTACGTATTGTTTTAGACACCACATACAGTACCGCTATCTACTTTGAGTCACTGTTACAGTCAGGCTAGTAGCTTGCCTAAAAACTAGCCGCTTATTTAAAGGCCCCCTGCCGTTGCCATAGACACTGATGAGCTTAGCGGTAGCTCAGCTTCATCTATGCCAGTAGGTGTCAGTATACTGTCCAAGAACTGCTTTCGTGGAAATGCAGCATGACCCAAATTGTTCACCTGCAGAAGCAACCTTGAATCAGGCGTTTTAGCTACATGGTTGCTACAGTATTCATACAGTATTCAGTGTGCGTTCATCCCATCTGACATCTCTGTTGATTGCAGATGAGAAGATTCAGTTCTTTCATGGCAACTTAAAGAGTATATTCCATACATGTAAAAAATAAAGAAATAAATTCAGAGTGCCATCCAGCAGGTGGTGCGTGGAGATCACAGCCACAGCGTATCACAGTCGCCTCTTCAGTGACAGTATAGCTGTGAGGTTTTCCCAGGGGGGGAGCAGGAGGCGTTGTTGCAACACGTCCCGGTGTCAGTGGTCCAGAGAGAGGCTGGAATGTGTGCATGACTCTACATGCATTCCTTGTTCTGCTCCACTGGGGTGCAGGCCGGCCAGATCATTCCGTTCTCCACTGCAGTTCTTCTGTCCCCATCTGTCACAGATTGGACGATAGTGAGCGAGTGTGTGAGCGTGAGACGGTGAGAGGGCTGAACTGTGTTCATTGCCATGCTAGGGCATAAATGTTTTCGCTTTCTCAGAGGCCAAGACGAAGGACTACAGTATAAACACTTCAAGTGACTGGCCGCGGAAATGCAGGAAGATAAATATTTTATGCAAGGTATTTATTACCAGCTATTTTTGCCCCTTGTAATGCTGAAACGTTTATTATACACAACAAAAATGACCCTTTTTCTGCTCTGTAGCCTACACATAATTATAAAAATAGCTTTCTCTAAGCAAGCCTCATGTCACTTGCTGTTTTCTCCCTGTTGAGAAATTGGAAGAAAATTGAGATTAGGATTAAGATTAAGGTCTGTCGAAAACATTACAAAAACGTAATAGATATTCGTCTGCACTTTAGTGGAAATCAAAACAAAGACTTATCCATAATAGTTACCCACATTTACGATGGCCTCTCACCGCAGTCCTATTGCAGAGGCCAACTTCATAAAGGAAACTTCACACAAAAATGTGTGCTCATCTTGAAGCTATACTTTTTTCGTCTGAGCAGAGAGAAGAGGCTTTATTGAATTTAGAGAAAAATGATAACATCACATGGAGACAGCGTGCCGGGAAAATAGACTTTTATCAAGAAGTGTTGGTATTGGAGGGCGGCGGTATTTCCCCGACTCGCTTCGCGACTCGGTTTGTTTTCTCGCACTCTCGTCTTAATTCTTCATTTCCAGCCTCCGTTGGGAATCTGATGGGGACAACAGCAACAGAAAAAGGCTGAGAAGAACTTCTCAAGCTTGAGAAGAGAGCGAATTTGTCCCATATTTTTGGTGTGCCCCGAGGAACTTGTGATACACCCTTATGTCTTTTATTGTGACAAAGATTGATATGCGTACCGATCTCTGTGTATGCATGCCATTTACTATAATTATTTCCACGATTGAGATGCAATTATTTACAGAGAATGGCCTAGCAAAAATACACACGAGCTCAAGAAACAACACCCATTTCCGAGGGCTTTAATTTATCCCCTCGCACTACTTCAGCAAAAGTTTCTCCTGCGTATTCAAGGCATACTTAGTACCCTGATGCCTGGCAGATGTGCGAGTTGGAAGGTGGCATCAAATTTCCTCGAGGTTGAAGAGGGCACGGGGCCAGAAATAGCTGGAACACCAGCAGCAATAGCAGGCAGCCGGGGGTCCACGTCATCCCAGAGAGGTGCCGCAGCAACCAGGACCCATCTGGAGGGAACGCACATCCAAGGACACTGCAGGATAGGAGAGATGAAGATGGCATGTGAGGCCCTCTTTAACAGCGCAGTAAAAATTGCTGTGTGTCTTGTTAGTTAGCTAGTTAGCTCTTACACTCATTTGTTGATTTCATTGGTTGTGCTTCTGTCTGTCGTTCCTGTCCTTTCCTGCTGTGAGTTCTTTTGTGCATTTTATTCCCTCTTTCGCTCTGTCCTTTAATTCTTTTGTTTCTTTGATTTTTTTCCCCTCGATTTTCATTTTGTTTGTTCCTTCCTTCCTTCCTTCCTTCCTTCCTTCCTTCCTTCCTTCCTTCCTTCCTTTTTTACATCCTTCCTTGTGTGGCTTTTCTTTTTTTACTCCTTTAATTTTCCTTTCTTCCTTGCATGACTTATTGACTATCTCTCTCTCACTCTGTCTTTGACACACACGCACGCGCACACACACGAAGGCAGACTTTTAACACTCGCTGTCAGACAGGAAGACAGACTAGAGGCCGTCATGGAACAATGTACGTCACCTCAAAGCCACGCTCATCTCCTCTCATCTTACCCTCTCCTCACCCACATCCCCCCCCCCCCCCCCTCTCCTCTGCTCCTCTTTGTCTGCACCTCGGGCTGCAGGGACACACGTTTGTCATGTGACAAAATCACAAACCAAGCTTCCTTGTAGCGCCGCAAGCTATGCGAACCGCTTTAACCGCCAAGTGGGTCGCGTAGCTCGCGGCGATTCCTGTGTTATACTGCTAGCACTACTACACTAGGTCATTCTAATGTCAGTTTACCTTGGTCATTTACCCCTACAATTGGAATCCATTATCAAATCCCTTAATATCCAATAGGATGTCTCTATTTTTAGAAAGATTGTATTGTTACTGCAGCCTGAGTGGAACTGAAGCAAGCCTGAAAGTGAGGGCAAGGTAAGATTGTACATTTAGGATAATATTGTACATAGACATGCCAGTTTAGTTTTGTCTATAATGGTGCACAGGCACCTTGTTTACCCTATTATGACACATCTGTGAAGAGTCCATTACATACAGTATGACCAGTTCTTAGTATTGCTGCCCTTCAGACTGTTCCTGGGATCTTTAAGAAAACAAAGTAACTCACATTATCTGAATAAATGCTCCACCAAGCAGCGATAACTAAAACAGGGAAACTGGGAGAGGGAAACAGATAGAGGCAGTCCCACAAAGAGGTATTCAAACCAGTACAGTGACAAAGAGCTGACAGTGGGCGAGGCAGTAAAATGTAAAGGGAGGGAGAGAGAAAGAGTAGGCTGTATAAAACCACATCCATAAGAGGAGTAAAATGGCTGTGTCACAGCATTTGTCTGGAGGTGTGACCCGCTCGCCCACCGCTCTGGTGCCCCCAGTAGATAAAGAGCCGTAATCATAGCTCAGCGGCGGGCATTAACAGCCTCTCTCAACACAGCGCCCAGGGCTCCCAACAATCGTTAACAGGTTAAAGTATAGTGCATTACACCCTTGCTTCCTGCTTCTACAGCCTATTCAGGCCTCTCATCTCTTGACATATTCTTTCTTCGGTGTTAAGTGTCTGCCAGTCATAAACACAGTTTTTATTCTTTTCTGTAGCTGTAGATGAAAGGACTGCTGAATGATTGGTACCATGGACGGTAGTTCTCAAACTGTGGGTCGGTACCTCTACTGTGTCTCAAGGTGGTTTTAGGGTGGTTGCGATTTTGAAATACTCTAATATTTGTCTTAACCTATTTTATTATTAAAAATAGTCAATGGATGGTCCAATGGTTCTTTATAATGTACGTATATTTTTATGCTTTTATGTTATTAAATCCCCCGCCCACACAAACACACATACGCAGGACAGCGGTCGCAAAGCAAATGAACCACTCGTTTTGGGGTCACAGGTGAAGAAACAATGACCTGAGATTGAATACCATTAAGTCTCAAGTCTCATGCGTTTAGACGGTCAAGGCCTTTTCTCTCCTCCTACCACCTCCTTGTATGAAGCACTCTGTCTTCGTCTCTCCTAATCTCCCCTGTGAAAACTTTGAAGTCCTCTCTCGGGTTGGGGCTGGTGTGGGTGGATGCAACCTTGTTGAGAGAGAGAGAGAAAGAGAGAGAGAGAGAGAGAGAGAGACCATTAAATAAGTATATTGTTCCCCAGATGGACTATATTTTTTGCGTGAGTTTACTCTGTATGCATCTCAAAAGGATCTCGAAATGGAAATATGCGTTTCTACATCCGAGCCCAATTCCTACCCACCTACCCTCTGCCCCAAAACCTGTCCCTTATCTCCACGCGCCAAGTTCATCTGTGCATAAACACGCATCGGGCCAAGGAAAATGTTTGGATAGGGGGATAACCGAGAGTTTGCTGGATTTAAAGCGGGGAGCTCCTTGTGCGTGTAACTCGCTGCTCACCGGGGGACCTCCTTGAGTCAAAAACAAGCAGTAAATCTTTCCCGCGCTCTTCGTAATTCTCTCTATTTCCCCCCACCCCTTTCCTTTCAACACTGGCACAACTCTCGCCGGCATTCGTCAAAACAAGAAAATGCAGTTGTTGAATCGTTCAGCCAGAAGGCCCCCTCACCTAACACCTCGGGATATAACAGTGCAGAAGGATGGGTACTCCCCGTATATCCGCTCTGGAGAGCAGAACCGGAAGCCCATGGTGGGTGGGGTGGGGGGGTTAACAGCTCTCTGTACGATGAATCCGCTTCTTAGCAGAGATTTCACAGGCACGCTAAGGTCAGTGCAGCGGCGATGCCGCGCTTCAAGCGCAGAGGGGGTGACCCCAAGCCGAGGCGCTGTGCCACCCACCTGCGTGAGTGGCTGTCAGCCATCCCCGTGTATAATGTCACCCTCTGACCCAGTTGCCGTGGTTACCACCTCCTCCAGGTCCCTCTGGACTCTTGCCACAGATCTCAGAAGTGCCTTCCGAAGGCACCAAAGGAAGAAACGGCAGAGAAAAAAGGGGGGAATAGAAAGGTATTGCAAAGGGAGATTGTGTGTGTGTGTGTCTTTGGCCCTCTCTGCTCCAGTGCTAGTGAGCATGAAGGCCCCCGGGGGTAACTTTCTCACTCTCTCAGCTGAGGGCCCAGACAGTATCCTGAACCTGTCAGGCTTCCCACAAGCCCTGTAACATCTGCACATGCCTTGCCACCCTGTTGCCGTGGTTACACTGGACCTCTAACTTGACTTAGAGCAAAGAGAGAGAAAGAATCTCTAAGTCTAGCTGGCATTGTAGGTGGAGTCACCCGGCGGTCCAATGTACACCCCCCACCACAGCCCCAACTGTTCTGTTCCAAGTTCTGACAGGAGCGACAACCAAAGCCAGCATGGTTGGCGTCTCCAAACGGACTTGCATGAGGCAATGGAGAGCGACTGATACAGAGGAGGCCATTTCACGCAACACAGCATCCAGGAAGCCAGTCATCAGGGATGCCAGAGGAAGGCTGCGTCTCTTTTCATAGCCGGCCAAACGAAGCAACCAGGCGTAGAGGGCCCTCCAGAAGACAATATCCCCCACCTAATACCATCTGGGATGAGTTTTCCTTCCTTCGTGTCGAAGCCTCTCCCCCTCAAACTGTTCATTTCAGCCCTAATGAAAGTGCTTTGCTACTTGGATATTTACTCATTGAGCCACTTTGAGCTTTGCCACGTTCTCAGAAAGATGGGAATTCGTTCAGATAGGGTTTTGTGAATAGCACCCATCTACAGAAGGTTATCCATTCTATACTGTATGTACTTGTGAAAGAGAAATATGGAGATGACATAGAGAATAAATGGCACCTTCCTGGAAACACTTCAGCCTCTTTGATGAAGGACAGATAAAGCAACAGAAAGGCCAACAGGAAACGTGGATACATCTGTTTGGATCTGCAGTTCTCCAATTTTGCCCCGCAATAATAATGCATTTAGCTGCAGCCGTGGGGCACCGGGCCTTGTAGGCTTAAAGATGAATCCAGAATGATAGAGCATGTGTGTTCTTAGCAAGAGAGAGGGAGACAAGACAACAAAGAATTATGTATGAATGTTTGCATATGTGGCATCTACTGTATCTTGACACCTTGTGGAAAAAAACTTGCTGTTGGATAACTCAGAAATTTATATATAAAAAAAAAAAAAACATGAGACAAAACACATTTGGCTGCCTGAGGCGGTTAGATTCAACCTACAAGAAAGTCGATATGCCAAGTGGAAACCATAAAAGTCATGGATTTTACAGAGGGCCATAAAGAAGTATATTCTCTTTAAACCCCCTCTAATACAAAAGCAATAAGATGTTTTGGCGATAGGCCGCAGTTTTCTGTCACACAGCTTTACCCGAGCTAGTTTTCCTTTCTATTGTGTTGGAGATTTCACGGTCAAAATATTTCCCAGAAAAGCGAAAAATCGCTCAGTTAGAGCATATTATTCCTGAAAGTGGACCTCATGGGGAGGTTTCACAATACTACTGGAGCCAGAGCGTTCTCACATAAATAAATCCTGAATTAAAGAACATCCATTTCAGGAACCATAGAACATGTTTAGTTCAGAGGCATTGCTTCCCTACACCAATAGCCACAAATAGGGGGAATGAAATAGACTCCAGTTAAAAGTGTATTGAAAATTAGATTCATTCAGAGGGGGATCTCTGTTTTCTTTAATGCCGAACATACTTTATTTTTCTGTCAAGAAGTGCCGCCTCCTGGGAGGAAAGTCGACCTGTGTAGCTGAATTGTTAATGCATTTAGGAATTACTGCCAGCGCTACACATTACATAAAGAAGCCATTTCCAGGTGAGGGGCAGTACGCAAGAGAACTCTGTATTCTGCAGATGTCTGTCTCCTGACACACTTATTCACGCGTTGTCACCTGAGGGAGGGAAATCACTTACCAGGGTGAAAAATGTTCACTGGTGGGGGGCACTCCGGTTTGTCGCTGTGTTTTAATGGAGACCCAACCTTCGACTCACTTTTTCTTAGTTGAAGGTGAGGCATTATTCCCCCATTGACTTTTTAGTAATAAATGGTATTGATAAGACGTCGGCCCACCGGAATAGTTTGACTCCTCTTCCCTGTTGTGTAAAAAATCTAGTATCACAAAGTTATAGCCATCCTTCTAATTGCAACACCCAAAGGTAACTTGTTGGCTGGAATGGTTGATGGAATTGTCTGTATTAAGTGAGGACATTTGATATTGTATATACACTCACTATCCACTTCATTAGACACATGTAGCAAATCTAATGAAGTCTAATATAATGGTCCTGCAATATATCTCCCTTCATGATTGTTATAGTGTTCAGTTTATGTTAATGGTGGCTATCCAACTGTATGATCATTTTGGAGGATGTCGATTGGGGTGCTGTCAAACCGTATTGAATTAAACACAAAGGTGTTTGTGTTATTTAGCCTAGCCTCACTGATTGAAATGAGGTGGCCAAAATAATACAAACACGTACAACACAATACAATCCAACAGCACCACAAACTACATCCTCCAAAATGATCATACAGTTGAATTGCCACCTCTTAAATGGTTTCAACATGAACTGAACATGAGGGGCGATTTATTGCAGGACTGTTGCATTAGACAGCATTAGTTTGTCTTCCTAATGAAGTGGCTGGTGAGTGTATACAGTATATGCACTGATACAGTATATACTGCATACACCATCGCTAAAGGAACACACAAACACATGTACTGTGCATACACGTGCAACTTTACAATACAAACTGAATGCAGTCTAAAAAGGGGATGACATTCATCTTGTTAACACAAATGATGGCAGTGTAGACAGCGTGGAACTTTTAACAGCACCCTCCATGTGTTCATTTGAGCAAATCAGTTCCAAAGCACTCTTAGACACACATACACACGCGTACAAGCAATTTGAGAAGGGGTGAAAGGTACCCCTCTTGTTAAAAATAAGGGTGTGTATTCCCCATTTTAAGGAAAATCAGTGAAAACAATGCCTCACTTCCCCAGAAACCGCCCTAATTTGATCCTCAAATCAACCGCAATATGCACACACACACACACGCACATCTGGTTGCATGCATGTAAAACATGCCTCTAGGAGAAGGAAAAGGCTTGTGTAACCAGAGCCAATTGGCCCTTATATAAAATGGAGAAATATGCGCAGTGTGTAAGTCTCTGACGAGCCGCTGAAAGCCTGTGACATGAATCTGAGCCTGGGGACCAATCATGCATTCCATTCTGCAAGTGTCAAGACCCTCGTATCTCAGCTTCTTGTTAAAGCGCAGCCCCGCCCCTACAATAGGAAGGGCGAATATCTTGCTGGCTCATATGCAGCACAGCAGCTCAGCTTTAAACCCCATCGTACATATCTCATGTGCATGAAACACATGTAAAACACATTTCTCCCCTGAGATATTGGCTCGAACAAAATACCTCCGCACAGACGCACTTGATCTATAAGCCTTTTTTTCTGTCTGGCTGAATAGCCCTCATTTATGAGCCCATGAATATTGTCGCCTGGCTCGGGGCTGCACTTAAACTCTATGAACTGGTGAATACTACCCTTAAAGTAGTGGCTTGGCGGCTCGATTAATGTACCGTGCAGACGGTGTTTTCTCTCTTATGGCATTTAGAGTGTCACTATAATAGCACAGGAATGACTTTATACAACTCCATTGCTTGTATCATTGAGGCATAGCTCTAAATAGATATACAGAAGGTTTAGTGTTTGGTTGCATTACAGTTTAGATCAAATTAACACTAGAAAAATTGTGTTTAACAAAAAAAAGTGTTTAACAGATTTAGAACAATCATACAGTAAAACATACAGTGTAGCATTGCATTTACGATGTTTAGCAAACATAAACAAAAAGTGCCTATTTTTATGCAATTGATGTGCTCGCCTTTTGAAAATACTTCACATATTTGTGTCCATTCCCAGGCTTCAGGACTTCATAGTGCCACAGGGCCCCATTCATGCCGTTTTATGCACTCTCTCTTTTCTATATAAACGTTCATCTTACTGTCGACGAAACACCCTTCACCTGTTTTACATTAAGATAAGCCATAAACCTGTCATTTTATATCACGATTATTTAGCTGAACTTCGGCCTATGATTTTGCCCCGCCTTTATCGCTGTGACGGAGAACGCTGTACCAGTGAGGTTTTTGTAGTCCCTCGCTGTGAGTTTCCGCTGTGTGCGGTGACCTCCGACCTCAGTGAACATCCATACATGGGCATAAAGAAGACCGTTTAATGCTTACTGGTGATGTACAGCCTGCGGTTCATCCAAGCTTACTCTGAGTTACTCTTCTACAGTCTACATTCTATATTGAAATACGGCATCATGGTTTTCTGGCATGCCTTATGTTTCACTGCCAGGAAAAATTCTACAAAATGTACACCATGAGTGTGAATCTAATTTCTGCCACACATCTGTTGCTGTAGCATAAATCTTTTGAATATAAAAACATTTTGGAAGGGTGAAGTGTTTAAAGCACAATGTACTTTTGTACCTTACCTCTGCATCTGCATTTCCATTCGCAGTTGACTTCCATTGTTTCTCGAAAACATATTTCTCTACAAACTCCTGTTTGCAGAATCAATGTTTAATTTAAGAAAAATTTAGGTTTTGGATCATACATTTAAATACAGTAAATCTTAAAATGGAATTTTACAACAAACTGAACTAACTTGACAATACATACTACCCGTAGAGATGAAGATTGGCTTTATAAACACGTTAGTATGTTTTTGAGAAAACAATAAAAGTTACTTGCCTACCATGAGGGGTTGATTCGTAGCAAAAGTCTGCAGTAGGACTTACAGTAATTAGGGATGTCACGATTAATCAATTTACTTAATTAACTCGGAAATGGTTTTCTCGAGTAATAGCCATGGCAGAAAGCATAGAAGCCACCGTGGATGAGATGATGAATCCTATCCAAAACACTCGAACATGCAGTCTCCGACCAACTGTCCTCCGACCAACTGTCCTCTTACCTCTCACAACACAACCTCCTGGATCCCCACCAATCTGGGTTCAAGGCTGCTCACTCCACTGAAACCGCTCTTCTCTGACAGATCGCTCCTATCGAGCCTGGAATGGACACCTGACCAAACCCTGCCCGCTCACCACTGGGGTTTCACAAGGATCTGTGCTGGGACCCTTACTCTTCTCACTGTACACTAGATCTCTTAGCTCTGTAATTTCTTCTCACGGATTCTCCTATCACTGCTATGCCAACGACACCCAAATCTACCTCTCGTTCCCTCCATCTGACACGCAGATGTCAACTAGAATCTCTAAATGTCTCACTGACATCAGTGCTTGGATGTCTTCACATCACCTCAAGCTCAACCTTGAAAAGACAGAGCTACTCTACCTCCCATTGCCCTCAAGTGGACCTGTCCATTTCCCTTGAGAACACCTCAGTGTCCTCCTGTCTCAGAGTTGTCCTGGACAATTAACTGTCCTGCGGAGCCAACATTGCCGCAACGACACGAGCCTGCAGATTTGCACAATATCGGAAGGATAAGACCGTTCCTCAAAAATTATTGTTATTGTTATTGTTAGACGCACATCTAGATAACCTTGTGAGACCTGAGACCTCCTGTTCTTGCAAGCTCCACCTTCTAGTGCCAGTGACACTGATTTGTGCACTGTGTGTGCGCCATATTTGTATTTTTTGGTCACAACAACCTAGCTAACAAGCCATCCTCTCAGAGCCCCATAAGCCAGCCTGTTAGCAGATTTGGTCCTGCGGTTCCCGTACCTCGCCACCACACACAGAACACAAAACTGGAAGCCTGTTGCCAGCTTTTTAATTCAGGCGTTTTATCAAACCAATCAGCACATTTCCAGCAAGAACATATCTAGACCGTGACTGAATAGGGGTTTCACAACATCTGCTGCTCAGGGAGAAAGATGGGGAAAAAAGAGAGAAAGAAAAAGTGTGAGTACAAAGACATTGGAATGGGTGTGAGAACGTTCTAGAATTTCTGGTATGTCGTGGAGATCTAAGATCTGTGCCGCCTTTTCTCTGGGTTCAGGTCAATGAGCGGGCGGATCAGTGAAGGGGGCGGGGGTGGCTGCTAGGGGTCACAACACCAATGTTCCCCAGGGTAACGTCCCGCTTCTTATTCCTTTGTCTTGTTTATTCTTCCATTCATGTTTTGTTTTTCATTTCTTTCCTTCTTTCTTTTTTGTTTGTCTCTTTTTGCCAACTTTCCTTCCTTCCTTCCTTCCTTCTTTCCTAACTCTTTTACCCTTCCTTCCTTTTTCCTTTCTTCCCCCTCCTTCCCTTTCTTTCTCCATTTCTTCCTTCATTCCTTCCTTTTTCGCTACACTTTCTTTCTTCCTTCCTTCCTTCCTTTCTCCCCCCTCCAGCCCAGTGCGGTGGTGCGAGGTTACCACAGCAACAACAACAGCAGCAGCAGCAAGACATCTGCGGCAGCCATGAGTCCGAGCTTCAGCTCCCAGTGGACCCCCGGCTGTGGCGGCAGCCGTGGGGCCTGGAGTGGGCACCTGCTCCCCCGTGAAGGCCTGCAGCAGTACCCCGGCCCCCACCAACATCCACCCCACCACCACCACCACCACTACCAGCAGCAGCAGCAGCAGCAGCCCACACACTCTAGCTACGCCTACTGCCCCACCCAGCCATCTGTGAGTACGCAACCCTCCTCTGTCTCTCTCTCTTCGCTTCCTATTCCTGAAATCGCTCGCCTGTCGACGTTCTTCCCTGACTGCCGATGTCAGAGAAAGGCCAACGCACACAGCCGGTTGTCATTTATCTCCGTCTCCCTGCTTTCTTCTCCATCGTTCACCTCCTCCCTTTAATCTCTTCCACTCTCTCTCTCTCTCTCATTAAATATCCCCTCTTTCTCGCTGTCTTTTTTTCTTCGGTGTCTCCCTTTGCGTTTCTCGCTCTCTTTTCAGTAACTCCATTAGTTTTGCTCTCGTCCGTCTGCTGTATTGACAGTGCACCGAGAGACTAATTGAGGCAGAGGCACTTCTGGAAGCCTTCCCTCGTCGTTATCCTTGGAATTAATTGCCACGCCGCAGTCCGTTTGATTTGACTTTATTGGCGGGATCTGGCCGTCTGAATAAACGGGTGGCGAGCATCTCAAAAACACAGGGACCCGCCAAGCTCGGGAATTTGATCATGAGCGTGTTGCTGTCACGGCCGCTGAAGCACAAAGGAGTTGGCAGACTTCTTGTTCTCACTCACCGATCCTTTTTTGGTTGTATTTTTTAATGAGTGTATTTATATATGAGGTACCACATTGAATCTACAGTATATGTGGGTTGTGCTTTTATTTTGTTTTTATTTTGTATTTTGTATTTTATCTTATTTATCCTGCACTGATACCACACCGATGCAACTTAAAGTGATAAATAAACTTTAGTAAAACCCCTAGCTTTGTAGCTTCCTTACCTTAAAGCCACTACAGACAAGTATCAAATGATCATTATGAGATGAGTTTGGGTCCCACGGTGTGGTATGTAGTGAAGGATGACACTTTCTCTGTTTAGATTGAGTCAGATTTCCTGCTTTTCCCTGCATGTTTCTGCTCTCTAAAAATACTGATGTTTTTGGGAATTAGCAATACAAAACCAGAGCTTAGTATTGCTTTCATCAACTAAAAATCCCAGTGGGAAGTCCATTAATAATACAGTTGGTAATAGAGTTGGTGTTTTCTTAACCAAATTGATTTAGTTTAGTAAATATTTGGTTTGATAGCTTTCATTGTATGTTCTCTCTACAAAGCCCAACTCACATCATTGGTCAAGGCGCTTTACACCAAGAACTACAGTATGTGGCTCTTACAAATCTTGTGGAAACTAGGGATGTTAACAATTAATCAATAATCGAATTTGGTCGATAACGGGGAATTTGATCGATCTAACTTTCGTATCAAATAAAATATTTATCATGAACAACTGTAGCGTCGTCTTGAATTGTATCAATGTAAGGAAATATTTTACGGCAGCAATGAGACATTATATACCAGTGTGCGCAATTTTACTATTTTTGGAGACAGAAGACTAGCCTCACGCAGCCATATGCTGAAATGTGATCACATGAGCAGTTGCTGTGCACAGTAGAGAGTGAGAGAAGAGAAAATACAGCATGTAAAGCGAAGTTTGGTGTGTGACCATTTCGATTTAAAAAAACGACCATGCCCGCTGCAGTTAAAACTCCTAGTGGAAGCAAGGGGAAGGTACGCCTCCTTAGAATTAAATGACATGAAAATCTCTAACATACACTAAATTACCAGTGGGCAGGCGAGTGAACCCATCCTGCCATTGTCTTCACACCAATCGGATCAGAAATGCAACCTATCATGCATTTCAAGACATTTGTTACCTGGATTACATAATTCTTCGTTTGGTCTTTGAAACACATTTTCTTTGTGTTATAGTGAGTGATGACTTTATTTGGACAACAAAACTTTGGACAATATTAAACACATAATTAATGGTTGTGGAGAGAGATGGCAATTGTTGTCCATGTAGTGTCCAGGTCCAGCATCTCCCATTCGATGGGTATAGAGCATAAGTATTTTGGCTACCCCTAGCTATGGCTGATCAAATTCCTAACTATAAAATTAGATTTTAAGTTTAACTTTGAAGGTCACTACAGTAGTAGCACACCTAACCTCAGCAGGTAGGGCTTTCCAGAGTACTGGGGCACAGTATGAGAAAGCTCTAAATTCTGATGATTTCTTTTTATGATGATGGAAAACAAGCCTGCCTTCTGTGAGCGTAAGGCTCGAGGTGGTACATTTTGTATCATTAGTTCAGATAAATAGGAAGGTGCCAATCCATGTATTGTTTTATAGGTGAGCAGGAGGATCTTAAAGTCACATCTGTGATACATTGGTTGCCAGTGGAGATCATCCAGGATAGGGGTTATATGGTTAAACCTTCTAGTTTTAGTAAGGATTCTGGCAGCAGCATTCTGAACTATCTTAAGACTTTTTACGTATGATCACCCAATGGTAGCATACAAATACAGAAAAACAGAGAGCCAAGCACAGAACCCTGTGGGACGCCACAAGTAACCTTACGGTAATCTGAGGTCACTTACCATGAGTTACACAGTGTACTCACAGAAAAGTATGAACTAAACCACGAAAAAGGGCTAACTCACTCGTGCCGAGATACGTTTAAGTCCAATAGCAATAACACAGATGAAGTATCTGAGTCTATAGCAAGTCATTAACAACTCTCATAAGTGCAGTCTCGGTAGAGTGGAGCGCTCTAAATCCTGATTGAAATATTTCAAATAAATCGTTTGCAGTCATACGGTCAACAATCTACAATTTTTTCTGCAATTTTGGATAGAGCCCGACCGATGTGGATTTTTGGGGGCCGATGCCGATATTAACTTGAAAAGAGCCGATTTATAAGCCGATATTTTGATTTTGAAAATAA